>JAOEGS010023443.1:0-18715 GCA_025447755.1 Corythornis vintsioides
TTCCCACATCGACTCTGGATGAAGACATTATCATGGTCTTCTTTTGTCGAGTGAATACCATACTGACCAGTCAGCAGCGCGTTTAACTGCCTTTTTTTTTTTTTTTTTTTAAACTCGGTTCCGCAGGCGCCAGCAGCGCAGGCAGTGAGGAGGCTGCTTTCTCTGTGCACAGCAGAGAGTATCCGCTGGCCGGGCAGCCACGTGGGAACCCCCCTCCGGCAAATCTAAACCCCCTGTAAACAATTAACCCTCGCAGTTCTACCTTCAGGAGTGATCTCCGCTGTTCTGGGCTAAATCCCTGAGTAGAGAAAGCCTGTAACCTGTTAGATAAATATAAAAAGAGCAAATAAACCCCCACAAATATCCGAACTGAGAGATTTCTCTGTGCACAGGAGTGAGTATCCGGTGGCTACGTGTGTTGCTAATGAATTACAAAATGTATATAATAAAAATTAATATTATTGAAATTGTTTCCTAATTAATCACTTGGACAATGTGCCTATTCAGCTGTGTCAATGATTAATTATATTCTTGCCTCCTTTCTGAAATACAAATGCTTTTATTCAAGCAATCCAAAGACAAAGACAACAGGTTCATTCTTATGGCCATTCATTCAGTCGTGGATTGATAGAGTATTCCTTTCAGCATTTCTAGAGTGTATCTGAACAGCTGCAAGTGGCTGTGATATAAATGAAAGTTCATGTCACCTTAAGCAGAATGAGATGGCAGACAGTCTATTCATCCAGTTTCAGCTTATCAGTGCACAGTCATTAAATACTAATATTATCTGGAGCACTGTGATAAATGCAGGGTGTACCATGCCAGCCCCGGGTGTTATCAAATGGGAGCCTTTTTACAACATTCTGATGTAAGGAGGTGAGTTATTCCTGAATAGTAAACATGTCATTAGTTCTCAGCTTCAAGATGTGGCTTTAAAAGTGGCCAGCTTCATGGAAAAACAAAATCACTGAATGCAATACTTACAGATCAGTATTTATGAAGTTCAGCAACTGCCACTAATGAAAAGCCTCAGAAACCTTTGTTGAGGTGTCATCCTTTCTGCAAGTCTGAAAAGCAGTAGCTTATTTGCATTATGGCATTCACACAATTGTTGAAAGTTTAGGATTGATTTAATGGATGTGGTCAAGGGCAGAGAAAAATGATTTCACACTGTATTTAAATAAGTAAATCCTGAGCTTAGGTAGTGTTTTTTGGCTCCCTAGCACAAGACACACAGAAAACCTTGACTGCCAACTGTCCTTGGCACTGATGGGCTTCATGTCAGTGAAGATAATTAATGATGTTGGTTTATATATCCAGCTATTTACGTGTCAGTAAGCAGATGACTTTAATCTATTAAGTCAACATGTGCATTTCCATGGAAAGAAAGACTCACTTGATAATTAGTTTAGTATGGTTTATCTTGCACGAGGTGAAGTGACCATTTTACAAAATGTACAAATTTACAATGACAGGAAAGGAGGGGTAGAAATAAGTAGGAATGTACACCACACCTGCTCATCAGAATCAATGCCTGCAGGGTGTACAGTTTAATTAAAAGAGATGAAAATTGAAGACCAAAATAAAAAGAATCCATTACAAAGAACAGCCAGATAGAAAGGACCATAATGTATGTACTTTTTGTATTACAAACCTTTGATTCAAGTGAAAGATCAGCAAAAAGACATACACAAGAATTATACTGTAGGCTATGGTAAAATAAAATCTTTCATTTACAGAAGAGGAAAGTAAAGGTTTTAAAAATGTGAATATTTTGGGATGAAAAAGTAAAGCCAGAGCACCTGAACCACAGCTGACTGCATTTGATAGTGCTCTTTTTCTTCTAAGTGTGACATTTACATGTTGGGAAAATGATATTTAAAAAAACACTCACAATAAAACCAAAGAGAAGACAATTTCCTTCAGCTATTAATGTCTTTCTTAGTTCAAACCTGCCTTTGTTTTCGTACATGAAGCTCACTGAATTTAGTCAGTGGCCCTCTGGTCAAGCCCTCTCCAAATCCATCATGGTAAAGGAGACCCTTCTCCAGTTCAGGGAAGTTTAGGTGTAGCTCTGGATGAGGAAGGATTTGGGGTAGGTCCTACTGTTGGAAATCCTGATCTGGGGCAACACCCACAACCTGTGTGGGTCAGACAACTGACTTTGTCACATTCAGATGTGAGGTTCCACAGCCTGGTTGGCTGGGACTTGCCAGAGGTGACAGATGGATATAGTCCAGGATGCTGAGCGTGTCCAAGTCCTGCAGCATGAAGAGGCAGAAGCTCCTGTGTGCTACACAGCAGGGAGGGGGGGAAAACCCAAGAAAAGGCTCCCAGAGAGACTGCAACCTCCCTTGCTCTGCTTGCAGGCTGCTGGAGTCAGCCTGTCTTGGCAGAGCTGGGTATGGCTGCTCTCCTTGAGCCAGTGCAAGGGAGGGCAGAGGTGCTGGCTGGAGGGAGGTGGCCACCTCCTCCTGGAGCCCTGACTTGACACCAGCTCCCTGCTCTGCATGAGCAGAGCAGCCTTTACAAGAGCTATTGGGCCACTTCTGGCAACATTCATTTTTACCCTGTTACTGCCAAGAAGACTCTGGCCAGCCAGGCTCATTAGCCTGAAGTAGCAGTTGTGACCAGCTTCCTGACACATGAATCCATTTGTGTCGTCCTCATTCATCCAGGTACAGTTGAAAAAAAAGATAGAATCAATGAATAGCTAGCTACACTGTGTGGTGTGTCATTAGGACAGTTCCCTTTTTCCTTCAAAATCATCACCTGGGTCTTCCATGGCACCATGGAACATCTGGCTTCTGAATCATCCCTGCAGGTCTCTCCCTCCTTCTCACCTCCAGATGCTTCCCAGACTCTTCCCATATGCAGGACCAGATCGACCAAGGGAAATGGCCTGCAAAGAAGTAATTACTGGGTTAATGAGCCCCAATGTGACTACAGAAGCATATTTCTATGCCATGGAAATCAGCAGGAGGGTACCAGTGTAATATAATATGAAAGATTAGCAGGTATTGGTACGTCATGGCTTGGGGACTTCTTTTCCCCAAACAGGAACATGATGCTGTTGTCACTGAATAGCTGTATAAGCTGAGACACCTTAGCTGGGTATTAGTAGTACAAATATATTACCAAGCTACACCAGTAGGAGGGAAAATCAGTACATTAGGGGATGATGGAGTTCAGGATACATGTATTCATGCCAGGCACATATACAAAATTTAGGTAATAAAATAGCTAAAAATTAAAATTCAGTGTAGGGACTTTCTGGAAAATGTCATCTACTTCAACATATTCCTTTATCTTGTTTTCCCTTAATAGGGATACTGCCTTTCAATTGAGTTAACTCTCCTAGTTGCTTAATTACTTTAGAATAGAGTGCCCCAATTACTCTTTTATCATCTGTTGGCAGACATGTTTGCCTGCACTCATTTATAGCAACTGAGAATATTCTTTTTCTTTAGTCTTTTCTGACATTATCTTTACAATTTGCAGTGTACGTTTTGGCTAAACTCATTCATCCAAAAGAGTACCACAGACAGATCTAATTGCAGACACAAAGGCCAAAAATGTAGCTTCAATGGGATTGCTCTCAGAAACGAAGCTGTTTGGAAGTATTTATGAAAATGACAATTGAATTGTGTTCTTGAAGACTGGAAATTTGGGAAGGTCATTCTGCTTATTAATGTAGATTGCCTGCCATAATGCCAATAGACTGTATCACTGCACACAATGAATAAATGCTATGAAGAATTGCACTGCTTTTCCATTTATTACATGTGCAGAAAATTATGTCTGAAGTATCTGAACACGGATTACACACTCATAGACTACAGTGATCAGCTGCATATGGAATTCAAAGGGGAGTAAATAAAAAATACCTTGTGCTAATTTATTTTTTCTGCTCCTGTGCTAAGGATTAGATCCTTTCTGAAGTAAACATGTAGGGGCAGATACATATCAGAGAGCTGTCTAAGCTAATTTTCAAATCACAGCCTTCTGAGCATGATAATTTACTGTGCTAGGGTATTTCTGTACAAGTGTTGTAAAGCAAACATATCTTAGTGCAAAGCTAAATCAGAGCTGTCTGTGATAGCTCAGACCTGGAGGCATGGAGATGCTCTGGAAATCATAGCCAGAAGTTTCTGAGAAGCAAGGTGGAACCTAGAGGGTTAATGTCTTACTTTGGTTTGTTATTTCACCTGGATACAAAGTATTAAACAGAAAAAAAAAAAAAAAAAAGAAGTGGAAATAAAATTTACTATAGTATATTTTACCATATAGTCTGTGGAGTAAAGAAACAGCAAAGAAAAAAAAAAACCCACGAGAGTGTTATGTCTGCAGAGCTCTGAAATACTACCCAGTGTGCTGATCAGCAGTTATGTTTATCATCAAGAAATGCTGCAGCACTGGCTGTAATACACTGAATATCACAAGATCCAATTGAACAGTGTGAGGATGTCTTCCTGCTGCAAATTGCAAACCAATATGGGAAACATACCAGGCACAAACATCAGACTTGGTTTAGAGTGCTGTGAGTTATTTTATGAGGATTATAAATGGGATAATTTGTAATGAAAATTAATATTTTGAGATCTCATATATCTTATAACAAGTTTAATTCAATGTCACCTCAGGACAAAAACCATTTGAAAATAACAAGATACCACAAAAGAATTTATTTATATTTGTAGTTGCTGGACAGTTTCAATTTTTAAAGTCAATTAAAGAGAACCTGGGTCTCATATCCATCAGCCCTGTTTGGGCAGACCCTCAGACACCCCCAGGCATCTCAGACAGTTCACATGTAGGCACCTGAATCGAGAGCTGGCTTCCTGCTGGCTAGAGGTTTCAGGTCCCAGACATAAGAAGGTTGCTCAGGCTGAGATGCCCACACGTCTGGGATACCTGTGCTGGACTGCTACATACTGTGCAAGACCTGTTTGCACCCTTTGAGAGAGCATATGGAGGCTGAGGGGTTGCCCAAGAGCATCTCAAATGTCACCAGACATCCACGTGTGGGCAAAGTGCTCCCCTAATGACATACCATTGAACTGGTATTTCTTAGCAATCACAGGTAAGCTCATTTGATACAGAGACTGTGCAGAACATATAAGAAGTTATTTTTCTCAAGATTTTTTTTATTAATCTTTATTTTTTTGTGTACCACACAGAACTGTAAAGCACTTGCACTTCCTAGCTGAATTACATTTGAACAGGGGTCCCCAGCAGACTTCATGCAATCTCCATTCTCCTTTTATTTATCCATAATTCTACCTTTTCTTATTCCCACTTTCACCCTTCTATTTATGAAAGAAACTGTGTTGAAAACACTCCAGAGAAGTGTAATCATCGTAACTTGCTTGAATTTTATGAAGTTAGAAGAATTTATATTGGGGAAGGATTTTGTCTTTTCATCCTCAGCTGTCACAGATTATTCCTTCCCTCTTTGCTGTAATTCCACAGAGGTGGAAAACTTTGTGCTAAAATAGTATTGTGTAGTATACTATGAATTATTTTTTTTTGGTGATATTTTGATTAATTCTGATGTAACATGAAAGTAGTTCTGTGTCTTCCACAGAACACACTGCCAGTTCAAGAGGATCAGGAAAATACTAGAGGGAGTCCAACAGAGAGCTACAGAGATGATGAAGCAACTGGAACATCACTCCAATGAGGGAAGGCTGAGAGCCCTGGGGCTTTTTAGCCTGGAAAAGAGAAGACTGAGAGGTGATTTTATTAATATTTACAAATATCTGCAGGGTGGGTGTCAAGCAGAAGGGGCCAGTCTCTGTTCAGCTGTGCCCTGTGATAGGATGAGAGGTAATGGTCTCAAGCTGAAACACAGCAATTTCCACCTCAACATGAGGACAAACTTCTTCACAGTGAGAGGGACAGAGCCTGGAACAGGCTGCCCAGAGAGGTTGTGGAGTCTCCTTCTCTGGAGACTTTCAAGACCTGCCTGGATATATTCCTATATGGGCTGCCTTGGGTGATCCTGAGCAGGGAAGGGGATTGGACTAGATGATATCCAGACGTCCCTTCCAACCCCTAGCATTCTATGATTCTGTGAAATAAAGACTTGAGAATAATAGATCTGTTCTCTAAGAGTAAGTGCTCTGGTGTGGAAAAATATTCATTGTTTAACAGGCATCAAAGCCTTTAAGACATCAGTACTTGGGCACAAAAAACCAAGATCACTTTTCCTTTTCAGTGTAATGGAACCTTGTCAAGAATTATGAAGCACAGTTTTTCTTTTTCAGGCTTTAACACATTGCTAAAGTAATGGAATTTTTTGCTTATGACAGATACAATAGTTAATACTTCACTATGTGTGAAAGTAACACTAACTAAGATTGGACAAATCTGCAAAAGACATCATTAACAGAGCTGACAACAGCAGTTAATCTTACCTTTATTTTTTTTTTGTCTGCTGGCAAACTAAATGATATTTTCCATTTTCCTCTGAAGACATGTATATGAGATTCATTGTAGCACTGTGGTAAGCAGGCAAGTATGAACTAAAAATGGTGTGGTATAACCTGAATTATCTAAAGTCTAAAGAGAAATCTTCCAGTAGGCTCCATAAAACTTCATCCTGAAGCTCTTCAAACTGAGCTTGGTGCACACATGATTTCTAGTAATGTTACTGAGAAATGCAGTTTGGCAGTAAGAGCATCCCTTTGCCCCTTTTACTGCTGGAATTATTCCTGCCTTCCCCTGCATCACCTGCAGCATCACCACACCTTCTGATAGCAAAGGTGACCCTTGCTTGATAAGGTCACTGGGCAGAAGTGTCTGAAGGGAAGACTTACAACAGGGAAGAAATCTGCAGTAAAATATGAGATCAGGAAAACTAACATTTGAAATTAAACAGAGAAAATGCTGGCATGTCTCTTGACCCAGCACAACTGGAGTGGAGTGCATGTCACTGCACTCAAAATAATAAACAAGAGGTCACTAATAATGAATGGAGGCTGAGAATTTTTCCCCAAGTTGCTACTCTGAGATCCTGGCAAGAATTGGGAGGGTGGCACTGATTAAGTGCCAATTAATACACACTAATATTGTGTATTAGCTCCTGTTGAGAGCTTGTATGTTTTTAGCAGCACTCTGGTAGGGAAAACCAGAGGACCAAGCAGACCTGTTCTTTGAAGAAGCTTTATAAAAGTGGAACCATATTAAAAGTGTCTCACAAGCTTATAAATGCTTTAGAAAAAGCTTAGGAGTCTTATGGTACAATTCTTCAGTCCATGAAAGACAGTGAAGGGCAACAAGAAGACAAACAGAACCCCATATTTTAGGACCACACAGTGATGTGTTCATGACAAATTCAGTGAATTGTTGGAAAAAAAGCCTCATAAAATGTTGGCAAAGTCAAGTCATTTAACTTTCAAATTGTTTCTCTTTTCATTTTTTTTATTGAAGAAAACGTGTCATTTGTCCAGGAAAAATAAATTAAGCACATCTATCCCAAAAGAGAATAATTTATTTATTTTTCCTGGACAAATGACACGTTTTCTTCAATAAAAAAATGAGTTCTAGGACATGCATTTCAGAGAGGGGAAACAAACCCCACAACGACATTGAACTCATTATTTCTGAGTTTGGCCAAAAAAACTGAAAACCATCTTTTGCAAAAATACCAAGAATAGGAAATGGAAGTGAAACAGCAGAGAACAAGACTGCATGGCATCAATATTAGCATCTGTAGTTCAGTTGGTTGTTAGATGAGAGAAGGAAAAAGAATGAAAGGAAATCACATTAATTAAGTGTCCGTTGTCAAACGAGCTCATAATTAAGTGCAAGTAGTGCAAAAGATGTGTAGGTGTTTAAAGGCATTTAAGTAATGAGAGCTGGCATCAAAAGCTTAGTTCTGTCTTGTTCAGAAAGCAAAGAGCTCAGGAAACTCCTTGCTAGAGCCTTGCACAAAATGCAACAGGTAAGATAGCAGCAGTGCAGAGGTCAGGACATGACTGCACAGAACATCTCTCAGCATTTTACCTGTTTCTGTTCAAAACATTGTGCTTCTGTGGAGGGTTCATTCCACAGGCTGGCAAAGCTGCCTCACATTACCACAGGGCACAAAGAAACACAAGGACTGGTCATAGATGTGAATTCCTTTGGTTGAAAATACCAGTGGGTGAGGCATCATATTAAAAGAAAAGTTGACCTTACTCCTTATAGTCTTACTTCTTTTAATATGTTAAAGGGCTTCAGCTGTTTTCTGCTAAGGATCTTTTAGCCACAGAGATCTCAAGGTGCTGACAAGGGTTTTAAGAATGAAGCAAAGTGTTTCCTCATTGAGACTTGAGAATGTTGATTTTTTTTTTCTCTTCCACTAGTAAATTATACATAAAACTGATTGGCTGCAGTTCAGAGGGGATTGTTCACATTTCTATGGTAAGAGTTACCCCCACAGACCCATGCTTTGTCATCTACCTTCTGTGCTCTCTTCTATGAATTTTGCAGATTTTTTTTCCCCGAATTTTCATGTCACAGATGATTGCATGCTTTTCTTAGCATGTAATATGCCTTTAAAAATTATTATTTTTTTTAATTTTGCTATGCAATCAACCCTAATTGAGGCAGGCAGTGCTGTAATCATTCTTTGTGTGAAACTGTTTTCCCCTTCACTGTTTGTAAAAACTCTGCCTCTTTATTTTCTTTAAATGTATTTTTGCTTCTAGAGAAAGTGCAGATTTCAGTATCCAACTTACCATCTCAACAGTGCTTGTCATGAATATATCTTTCATGTCTTCCACTTTAACTCTGAATGACAAAATCCTAATTTTTCAGTATCTCCAAACAGGCATTTGCCTGACTGGTTTCCAGAGGCACTTTCCTACTTTTCCTCCATCTTTTCAAAGTATAAGCAATGCACTTCAATGACAAATTTCAGAGGAGGCTTAATATCTTCATTGTGTCTCCTCTTCCTTATCAGTACTGGGGCTTGAGGGTCTTTGGGTTGGTGTGGTGTCTTTTGGATTTGTTTCTTTTGTTGGTTTTGTTTTGTTGTGGTTTTGTTTGTTTGCTGGGTTCCCCCCCCCCCCGCCCCCAATTCTAGATATATTTGTAAATGTGTTTTTACTGGATTATGCATAGGTTAGGACTTCCAGAGCTGGAAATGAGGAGGCACAGCAGGGTGTCAGGCTGCCACTTTAATGCTGAGCCTCCCCCAGGGACTGAGCTGCTCTTTTAGGGAAGCCTGAGGGACTCCCCAGAGGGCACTGCTAGAATGGGGCCAGCCAGGGAGCATCCTCAGGACAGGTCACATCTTCCTGGCCTCCACACCATGGCACAGACCTTCCTCTGGACATGCCCTAACTCATGCTTTCACCTGCCCCATCACTGAGCTTGGCCCTGACAACCACCTGCAGTTCCCAGAACTATTTAAATTAGACTCAGTTAAATATAGGCACTAAATCAGCAGTGGTAGAACTGCTCTAGTAAGTTGTATTGAAATATTTCAAAAGGCATTTGAAGGTCCTTTTTTCACCATCTATGCTGCAGCTTCAAAATTTGAAAATTTCCTTGCCCTTTTTGAGTCTGGCCTGGAAGTTCCCTGACCAAGCAGCAAGACTTGCACTAATTGTTGTGCTTTGGATGAGAACTGCCTTCTGCTGCCAGTCAATTTTCAGTTTCCAGTAACAAAAACCCTGGCGTGGAGGGTCAGTGGCTCTCTTTGAGGGATATCCAGACTCTTCCATTCTGTTGGATCTTGTTTGATTTAGACCTTGAGGGCTGTGTTTACCTGAAATGAGATTAGGGAAATGTGCCAGAGGGAAATGTATGCCAGACATATTATCTGTGTCTCTGCAAAAGATGCAGTAATGAAACCAAGACTGAGTTTGCAGGAGGAGAAAACCACATAATCTCTCAGACAATTACTGGGACAAGTGGCTGCTGTAGAGGTAAAACCACCATCAGGGCTGAAAGTTCTGTGAGCTGTGCATCTTCCATGGTGGAAAACAAAACTTACCCAAAGAGCTGTTGTTGGCAACTTCAAGGAACAAGATGAAGGAGAGACACAAGAGGTGGCAGCAGTCTGTAAGGACAGCTTGCCCTAGTGAAATAATGAAGGAAAGGAAAAAACAACAGAAGCTAAACCACAGCTAGATCCAGCTAGAGCAGCTAATTAAATAGACCAGGAGGAAGTTCAGCAGTATGTCTCAGACATTGGGTAGTACTGACTGTTTGTTAACCTGGGACATGGAATTCTGCAGAAGAACCCAGAGAGAAGCTTTGCCAGAGCCACAGCTAATGTTCAAAAAGTGTTTCTTTAAAGCTGGACAGCTGGAGTTAGCAGCAGATGGTAAAAGCACAGTGAAAGTAGGGATTAAAACCAGAGGGCAGAACAGGGATTGTAACACTGGTACCAAACATTCCCAGTGTGTGAGATGCAGTCGTCTGTGGAAAATAAACATGCTGTCTCAAGTCCCTCTTGCACCCCAGAAATAAGACTTGAGTGAAGCACAGTCCTTTGGAGGGCCATTATGTGGGAACCATATGTCACTCAAGGAGTACAGCTAGTCTTTGGAAACTAGCTCAAGAGATTTCTGAATTTCTAATAAGTGATCTGGAACAAAGAAGAGAAAAAATTAAGCGAAGCCCCAAGGAAAGGTCTGTCTCAGCTTTTGTGTGTGTGTGAGCCTGGAGCTTGTTTAGTTTTGCCATAAGCTTTGTAGTGATTTCTGCATGCTGAATCTCTAGGCATTTCAAGAAGCAGACAAAGTTAAAATAGCAAGAAGGTCAAAGAACGAAAAATGAGCAGGAATAGTGTGATTAGAAAAGATAAGAGCACTCTGTGGAGCTCAAAGCAGGTCAAGAAAATAAGATATTCCTGGAATGTAATACAGTGCAGAGTGGGGATGGCAGAATGAGAAGAATGAAGCTGTAAGGTAAGGGCTTACAGTCAACAGGAGAACCTATGGCAGACAAGCCATAGGTGTTTGTGTGAAACTGTGACCCAGAAAACCCTGTCAGTTAAGTGCTTCCTTCCAGATACATCATCTTTCCCTACAGGTGTCTGCTGAGCCCAAACCCTGACCTGAGATGGACTTCTCCTTTGCACTAAATGACATGCCTTAGTTATTCAATGGCAGGGTTAAGCTTCTCTGTGCCTTTTCTTCTGCCAGTCTCATGCTTTATAGCACAGCAGGACAGCTAGAACAAACAAGCTGGCAGGATTTTTCTAAGTCCTGGAGAAATCAGGTCTCCCCAGCACTCTTTCCTTGGCAGCTGTTGATGGTTTGAGGGATCTCCTTGCTCACTGCATCTCTCTTCAGTTATATATAAGTCTATGTGGTTCTTACATTGGCAAGCCAAGGAGATCAGCTCCATGTTTTGGTTGTAAAGAGGAAGACTCTTGAGAAGCTGGTTTTCAGGCTAAACTGGCATTTTGGACAAAATTTCTGCTAGAGGATGCCATGCTCTCCAAAAAGGCTTGCACAGCTTTCTAGGGCTTGACCATAAAAGTTCTTAGTTTCCCTAGACATCTGTTGTCATCTTGAATAGTGGAGTAACCCCCCCAAATTAATATGCTAATAACATTTAAAAAAAAATTAGCTTGGAGTGCAGAAGACTTTTGTACTTAAAGAAAGGTTGCCCCTGTAAGTTGACAGTATTCAGACCCTCTGCTGAGGCAGGGCAGGTGGTCCTAGAGACCTCATGCTACAAATATATTTCCCATTCCCACATAAGCCTGTTTTCCTCTGCAGCTGAGACCCATGCCAAATGCCAGTGTTGTTCTGGCTGGTGTGCAGGCAGTTCAGCCTCTCTGTGAGCCCGTGCACTGGTCTGGATGACCACAGGGGCATTAAATACACCAGCAGCAGCTCTCCTTCCAGCCTGGGCAGATAGGGCTGTGGTGTTGGCTGCCCTTCTCTGAGGAGTCCTCTTCAGACTCTGTGCTGGAGAGGTGGCCATGAGCATCCCATGCTCATGCTCTGATCACCTGTTCAGAGGTTTGCTGGGCTTGCCTGCTGCAGGGGGGCATGTGTCAAGCTAATGTGGGGCTGTGTCTCCCCAGCCCTGTGAGACCCTCTGAATTTTACCATGGCAGCCAGGCAAAAATGATCAACACCAGACTTCTGCCTTGGGGCTGGTGTCAGCTGGAAGAATATCACAAAAGAGACAAGGGACAAAGGAGGAGAAGAAAAAAAGAAACTTTTTTTCTTTTTTTTCCAGAATGATTTATCACCAGCTGTTTGAGTCTGACCAGATGTCTTCAATGCTGGAAGCTGTCATGGGGAAGAGGGATTTATTTCTTTAAAGAGGTACAAAACTTTTCACAGTGGGCCACTCTTGCTAAAGTCAGGAGCTGCAAGGCACAACCTTTGGCTGCCTGGCTAAGCACTCACCTAGGTGAGTGCAGCCTGAGAACATCCCCCCTCTGCCTTGTTACCCAGAGAAACATTTGCCCCTGTTCTGAAGCAAGGAAGGATTTCAGGACACAAAAGAATACAAAAAAAACCAACCAACCAAACCATACAAAAAACCCTAACCCGACAATACAAAACAAAACCCTCAACTTTGTATTTTAGTATTTTCCAGGAAAATGGAAGATCCCTGGAATTTGCCTTAGCCCATATTGGTATTTTATACTTACATCATGGATGTCTTGGATGGTGCCAGAGCTCAGGACACCCCTCAATTGCAGCTTGGTGTCACCCAGCCAAGGAGGGGTACAGGGTCACCCACCCCCAAAATGCCTCTCCCTGGAGAGGATCTCAGCCACGAGGCAGCTGTCGTGTTTGAAGAGAGAAAGAGGGGAAAGCTGTGAATCACAGGGAGCTCTGTCCTGGCAGATTGGTTGTTAAACATGTTTTGAAAATGCCTGTTGAATCACATCCCCCAAAATACTAGACCAGAGCCAACAGCTAGTACCTGGCTCCAAGTGCAGTACTGAGTTATCTGAATTGAGTAAACTTGGCCCAGACAGAGGCTTCACTGACAGTCCCCAAAGGAGTATGTAAAGTGAAAATGTCTCCACCAAGCCTAACGCTGGTGTGGGATTTAAATGCCAGTTAAGTTGGGTGTATTAATACCTCCTTGATTCTCACCAAAGGGAACAAACATCAAAAATAACAAAAGCTGTCCAAAACCTCTGATGAAACATTCTCAATAAGCTTTTTAATTCATTAGCTGGAGGCGATGTTGTCACTTTGATCCCCCTCCTCCTCACTCCACTTCCTCTGGCAAGCCCACAGGCACTGCAAGGCTCCACCCAGCAGGAAGAACGGGCAGCAGGCCCAGGGCAGCACACTGTTTAATGACTAGGTTGTTGTGTGAGTGACTGTCATCTGTGAGAGGAGGATGCTTTCCAGTTTGTCCTTGGCAGCCGAAGCTTTGCTGGAGGATAAACCACACTGTGAAGATGGGGAATTTCAAGAACTTTTGCTTTTAGGCATTTTGAGCGATGGGTGATCTCACAAAGATCATATTTGGATCTGCACTTCAAAGTTCAGGGAGGTCTAAGCATCTCTAATGAGGAAAAGCAATCCCTTTCATTTCAAAATGCAGCTGGTGGTTTGTTTATGTACAGTCAACAAAAGAGGTTTCCTAAGCTCTGCAATTTATGGGCAATGATCATGAATGTTTATTTCACTTTTTGTACAGTAATGAGATCTTCCTAATACCTGTGCCTATCTAGAGAAATACAAGATGAAAAACATGCCATACAAGAGGTGAAGCTTAAGTTCCTATAAATGGTCCTGGATCTAGTTTTATGCCATTGATGATGAAAACATATTTTTCATACTGAAAAGCCTTAAACTAAAACTGAAAAGCAATTTCAGTAGAAGGATGTTAATTATGAACACAAAATCTATGAAATGAAAGTGCTTAACAGCTTGGCTAAGCTACCAAACCTGCAAGTACCTACATTTCAAACCTTGTGCTACTACAGCAGAGCTCCCTCTGCAATATAACACTACCAGAAAACACTCTGTTGAGAAATGAGTTCCATTTGATATAATCAGAAGACTCTGAATATTGTCTGCCCTGTTACAGCTCCAAAGGATTCTGAATAGTGAAAAGCCCAAACCTTTTATTTTTTTTTTTTCCCTCCAGGAAAGAAACATCATTTCACATTACAGCACTTTGCCATTTGCTGTCTAAATGACATGTTGTTGCATATCAGGAAACAGACAAAATGCATAAAGCAGCACAGAAAGCAGTTTTTCCACCAGCTAGGCATGCTCATCCAAACCTCTTAAAAAATGACATTAACTGGCTTATATCAATGAATAAATGCCTCTGTTACTTAGTATGCTCACAGTCATTCAATGACTGCTAGATGGCAAAGCAAACATTAATTTATTTGCTCTTGTTTTCTGATGAAGTCCCACAGAAAAAAAAGTATATATTTGAACCAAAATATATTTGAAAAGAATATATGTGATAATCAC
Organism: Corythornis vintsioides; assembly: GCA_025447755.1. Classification (NCBI taxonomy): domain Eukaryota; kingdom Metazoa; phylum Chordata; class Aves; order Coraciiformes; family Alcedinidae; genus Corythornis; species Corythornis vintsioides. The sequence continues at coordinate 14,418 of JAOEGS010023443.1, forward strand.
TAAAATGCAATGTATCTTAAACGTTCACCTGTTCTTCTACTGAGATGTTAAGAGGCCAAGTACAGCTCTTTGCAGGCAAGGAAAAGCAGCATGAAAATGATGATGCCAAGAACTAGAAGAGTCACTGAAAGTAGCACACGTGCACAAACTGTCACCTTTTGAGCAGCATGTGGCAGGCTACAAATGTCACATTGACAAGAGACATCATCCATCCAATAACTCCAGCTCTCATGCTGCATCTGCTGCAGCAGCTAGAAACCTTGTAGTGAAAATCTTCACAAACTGAGTCTGGACATTCAGACTTTTAGCATTAAACTTACCCTGCTATAGGTAAAAGCATGAGCACCAAGTTTGCTCCTTGCCCCTCTCACGCTAGAAAGAACGGATACTGAACAGAGATTCTCACTGACATGTTGTTGCTCAGCTTTAGTTTTAAATGTTAAATTTGCAGCTAATCTTCTTATGGAAAATTAGGAGAAATGACCAAGTTGTAGTCCTAGTCCAGAATGTCAGTTCATTTCTGCAGATGCCAGCAGCTAGTCCAGCTTCCCACTGAGGGACTCCCATCGCTGGCATCTCTTTGCCATGAATAAACTGAAGAGATTCAGAAATGGCTATTCAGGGATAATGCTAACTTGAGGTGACATCTTAGTTATCTTCAGAGACATGAGAATTGGAAGGCTACCTACCCTACTTCCCACTCCAGGAAGGGTAAGGGGAAAAAAAAAAGCCAGAGAAAGGCTTTTTCTTTTCCTGGCATACAGTATAGTAAGGCAGATGTAATTAAAAGAACATATGGAGAAATGAACAAAGCTGCCAAACCTGGCTCTTCAAACAGCACAGACTATCCTAATCTGAGGGCTTTGCACAAAGAGGCAATAGCACAAAAGCTGTCTAGTAAAGATTTTCAAAGTAGAAGAGCTCGGCATAAAACTGGGTGGTTGTTTATCAGCTTGGCTTCCAAGTCCCTCCCTCGGCCCTTCCCAGTGAATCCTACTTGGCTTGGAAAACCCCTTTCACAGGAGAGGCTGTCAGGAAAAGTCTATAAGCAGATCTTCAGGCAATCCTGTGGGGCTACCACAGGCTAAAAATAAAAAAATGACCTGACAACATAAATGTGTGAAAGCTGTTGCTTGTTGCATCGAATCCAAAAGTACTGCTGCTCATGTGTCTGCCTTCCTACAGACAGATGGCAAAGCAGAGTTACATCAAAAAAAGCCTGGTGAAACAGGAGAAGTCCTAGGTGTCAAGAACAGGTGTCTCCAAACTCAGTCTTGCATGTCCTTTATTCTTACACACACAGAACCCAGTTACCCTCCTCCCACCCTTAGATATTGGTGGTTTTTATTGCTAGGGAGGGTGAAGCACCTATCTAAAGTCAGTATGGTTATTTGTTTTTTTTTTAAGCTACCATGATATAAATTAACTTGGATGCAACAGAATTAAAACATCTCTTTCTCTGAAGAATACGAAGACTCTCAGCTTTTAAAAATATTTGATCTTTTTCACAGAGATCAACTCTGCCACATACGTATTCTCCTGGGAGCAAAGACAACTAAGGTATCTTTACATTAGGTGTGAAGAGTATCAGAAGGAGCAATATGTAAAAAGTTAATTTATTTCCACAAAAACAGATTTTGGTTCATGTAGCATAAGATTCTTACAGGACTCAAAAGCTTTTTTCTGGTTTTGATCTTTGCACAAAACATTCGTATCTATTTTTCTAAGAAACATGATTTTGAAAAGCAGATAGTTGTGAGCACGTTATCTTGCCCAGCTAGTGAATTTTGCTTCACATGCTGAAAATAAAAGGCACAAAATACAGAGCCTCTTCACAAAATAGCATTTCCACTCTTTAGAAAATAACCTTGCAACCAGACTAATAGAGATTTCATTATGTTTTTATACATCAGGAATGGTTTGGCTCCAGGCCTATTTAATCCAGACCCTGAAGGTTTAAATCCCACTATATTACAAGAGCATTACTCACTCAAAAGTTAATTACAGATTCCAGTTGGAGCATGGTCCTTTCTGCACTGAAAGGAGCAACTCAGCTAATAGGACAGCTCTGCAACACTTACTTTTTTGGCACCTGAATCCTGGTCTTGGCATACCTGATTAAAATAAATTTAAATGATGACAATAAGACCGTATTAGAAATACAATCACTCCCCCATAGAGCAGCATTCTACAAAGGATACTCTTAAAAAACTTCTTATTTTGTGAATGGTGTCTCCAGCATCCAGCTCCATCTTCAATACTACTGACTGCCACTCAAAGATAAATTCTTGTTTTTGAACTCCCCACATTATGGGTCAACTGCCCCAATACTGAGGCATTGAGGGAACGCAGCTTCAGCAGAGAGCTTCAGGAGGAAAAGGAATCACTTTAAGTTTTGTGTTTGAGCAGCTGAGAACAAGGAAAAGTTTTTAGGAACAAAGACCTGCAGAGATGATTGAGGTGGCTGTGCCCAAGCCTTGGCAAATCAATCCACCGACACAGTTCAGCTCTATTTTGTGAAGGCCTGAGGACCACATTTTCCACACCCCCTATTCTGCAGAGCTCCTGCCTCAGAGGTGATGCTCTGTCCCCCTGATGATACTGTCACCTTGATGCTGCAAGGCATTACAGGTAGAGATGGTGCTGCTTTGTGTGCTTTGTTTCTGCCATGCAGGGAAGCTGTTAAAAACTCCCAGGTGACCACAGGACAATTCATGTACCTCTGGGAAAAGGGGGGTAATGAACCTGAATCCTGTTTTCACAGCCTGGAGGGTGAAAAATATCCTACCCTCTCTCAACTCCCTACTCTGACTGTTTAATTAAACACTGTGATCATAATGTATCAGTTCACAAAAAAATGACAGTTCAAATACTGTTTCAAACCATTAGGGAGCCTGACTATAAGCTCTTGTTCTGCAGCCAGAACTAGGTTATATACGTGTGTTTAGATTTTGGCTTTTTAGAGATCATTCTGTCAAAAACATCAGCAAAAACTGAACTGAAACAATCTGGGGAAAGCTGTGGTTTTTTGGTTGGAATTCTTTTAACACACCCCCACCCCCCTTAAAATACATATTTTTTAAAGCAGAGTCTGGTCTACTCTTCAGTTATAAGAGCTAACAGCAAGAATCTAGGAATTCTTCAAGTTCTCCAGCCTCCAATTTTCTGTGTGGAAATAAAAGACAGAAGAGAAAACTGGTGATATTTTGAAGTTTCTCTGGAAAGAAAAAACAATTTAGGAACATCATTATTGTAGAATGCAACACACTTATGAACAGCATGTAATATAAGCTTTTTAATAATATTTGACTTAATTACCCAGTTTACTGTCTCTTCAGTATTTCATGGTTATCACTGAACACCTTCAACTTATTCTTAAATAAGTTACTGTGTAAATAAAGTATGCTCAGAGTTCTTGTTCACGGACAGTACTTACATTTAATTACAGCTGATCTGTTTATAGGTGCAAAATACATTAAAATCATTCACATGAAATAAACTCAACTAGCACTAACTCTGAAATCTAAATATTCACAACAGCACAACAGGAGCTCAGCTATTTATTTGAACATGCTCTGAACAAACTTTGGAACGCAGTAGAAAAGTAATTCAAAGAAATGGCTAAAAAAAAAAAAAGGGAAGCACAGAAGATTAAAACTCCATAGCAGGTTGGATCAATAAAACATTAAACTGCAGTTCTTAAATGTAAGTACTACACCAAGTAGTAATTTGGTTGGTCTAAAATGGTGTTAAAGCCCTTGTTTTCTAAAGGAGACAGTAATAAGCATTTTGCCTATTCAATCCAGTCAAGGTTTAGGCATCGTGCTATAAAAGCAAACATATCTGACACTTCTTCTATAACTTTGGCAGTTGGCTTTCCTGCTCCGTGCCCAGCCTTTGTGTCAACATGGATGAGAAGTGGGTTGGTTTGTTTACGGCTTCGGCCCACAACATACTGCAGAGTAGCAATAAACTTCAGTGAATGCAGAGGCACCACACGATCATCATGGTCTGCTGTGAGAAGCAGTGTAGAGGGATACTGGATGCCATCTTCTTCTGGTAGTTTGATATTGTGAAGTGGAGAGTACCTGAGAAGAGCACATGCACACGTTTACATGTTTTCCTCAAGACCCAAGAAGAAGGGCCTCTAATAACTGCAGTTGTCACAATGGTGTTCAACAGCACTGGGAATTCTAGAAGGCTCTGAGGAGACCTTATAGCCACCTGCCAGTGCCTGAAGGGGCTCCAGGAAGGCTGCAGAGGGGCTGTTTCCAAGGGCCTGGAGTGAAAGGATGAGG
>JAOEGS010023444.1:0-57545 GCA_025447755.1 Corythornis vintsioides
CACTCCCACCCCCCCGAAGGGCTTCCCGCCCTTTCTGTCTGCCTTTCCCCCCTCACCACATATAATGTTTCCCGCACTCCCCACAAAAACAGCTCCCCCCCCCCCCCCCCCCGCCGCTTTGCATTCTAGACCAAAGTGCTGCTTAAAGACATTCTTTAAAAATGCATTCGTAGGTATTTTTATGCTCAGCTAAAATTTGAAGGTTTAGTTACTTTCTAAGCAGCACATTCGAAGTAGAACAGTTTATTTTTATAATCAGAAAGAAATTGCAATGGTTTTCTTTCACTCTTTTATACATCCTGTCTGTGTAAACTCATAGATTTCAAATCCTGCAAGGCATGTTGACAGTACAGCTATTAAAGATTTTCTATTTGACCTTGATTTTGTTTTGTTTTCGCTGCATATGAACTTTAACAGACTTGAAGCATGACATGTTTTTTCTTTTTAGTTCTCCCAGTACATGGAGCATAGGAAGAGACATGTAAACAGAAGCTTGTTTAATAGCATGTAGATTTCTTAAAGAAAATATATCACTTTCCCCAAACCCATTTCACTCTACCTACGCTTTTGTTCCTGTACTTTGTTCTGCAAATGGATCCTTTTCGAAATAACTGCAGACCATGATGTGTATGTTCTCTTTTCTTATAACTCATGGGGTAAAAGATCTCTGGGATCTTACTGGTGCTTATTCAAGCGAGTTTTGTCAGAGTATGTAACACCAGCAGCAACAGCAGCATTGTTGCTACTGTGGTGACAGAAAGAGAATGAAGATTTGCATGGAGAAGTAATGTATTTTTATTAGAAGTATTTGGAAGAGAGAGAAGAGCTTTCAGGCGTGCAAGCCCTTCCTCAGAACTGAGGAGAAAAAAAACTTCAAGCATTCATATGTTTGTGCTGTGCAGTGAATGAAGACAAATACATCCGTGAAATACAAATGATACAAAAAAGGCTGCTTGAGAAGATAAACAAATGGAAGATAATGAAGTCATACCCTCTGCCCAGAAAGGCTCAGTTATCAGCACCAGAGGCCCTAAACTTTTGTTGCAACTTTCTAAATTGTCCTTCCCAGAATCACATGGCCTTTACTCTCAATATCAAGAGCTGGATCTAGAGACTGGCTGTTAATCCTCTCCCTTCCTTGATTAGTGTGAGCTTCCAGACTTCTCAGTTTGTAAACTACTTATTTCCATTGCTTGGATATGGCAAAATAAAAGCATATTCACCCATGCTAATTAGCATCTGACACCATTCAATTAAAAGAAAAAAAAAGTCTTATATCAAAAAACCAACCCTGAGCTCATACACACAGAGTTAGGTGTACACTGGACTGGTTCTAAAACTGAAGCCTAAATGCAGTGTTCTGAGACATGGCATGCTTAAATTCAGTATTTTTTAATACAACTTTCCTCACTCCATTAGCGAGCTCTAGTCACTCTTTTTACAAAATAAGTTGATCTACACCAAAAATCTAAGATCTTGCAGAGCTCACCAAGTCTGTAAAACAGAGAGTTTTGCAGCCACATTATACTCCTGACACTCGTGCTGTAGGTGTAATTCAAATGTCACCTTTTTCTCCACTTCTCCTTTTGGGGTCATTTTTGTATTTTGCCTTCCATTAGAGAAGCTTTCCTACTCTCTGTTTTGATCTTAAACTGAATTGAAATTTCAGGCACATCAGTAATATTAGCAACAGGTATAGTCATCAAAATAATGGAAACAGCCTCTCAGAGTTTTATAAAACATTTCCAAACTGAAGAAAACATCTCCAGATTAAATCCTTTACATATTCCAAGTGCATTCAAAAACCAAAACCACCTTAAAGGGTGGCAGTTACTGCTGCCTGTAGTTGTAATGTGGGGGCAGATTCCTAAGAACTGATCCATGATCAGGAAAGAAAATTACCTACCTTGAGATAGCCAAGAGACTGAACATATCTATGCATATTAATTCAGACTTAAGGAAGTGTTAATTTTGTAAAGGTTTTTATGTAATTTTACCCCACACTCTGTCAGGTGTAATCCCTGGGAGCAGTGTGTTAAGTTCAGTCAATATTTGAAGACATACTTTTTGCAAAAGTATTTCTCTTACAGTATGTCCTCACACTTGGCTGCAGTGCTACTACAGCTCTTAATTGCCTGAATTATATAGCAGAGAGAACAGGCTACAAAAAATAGTTTCGTGATTCCTTCCAAAACTTTCACAATGTTAAAAATAATAATTGTCTCTCATAAACTGGAAGTGCTGATACATTAATAATGGATGATGGGATTCTTGCACATGTGTTTATTAATTTATAAACACCACACAGCCTCGGAATGGAAGGTGCTCTATAAATAGAAAGCTAGTATTGATCAATCCTGAAGTGCTATTACCATTCTTGGAGGGTTCTGACTTTTTTTTCCTTCTTCCTAATCTGGTAACAGAAAGAATTCCCACAGCTTGGATCTTGGTTATCATTATTTGTTGCTTCCTATTGTACCTTCCTCAGCACTTCCTTCTTGTATCAGAAATGCAGGTAGAAAAATCTGAGGCTTCTTCACATTGTGATTGCCATAGAGCTGGGTATGACAAAAATGTGCATTTGAAAGGTTATGAGGACAAAAAAAAAAAAAAAAGAAAAAAAGAGAAGCAGTTGTTTAAAATGAGGTATGAGGATGACAGTTAACAAAGGCATGGTATGTCACCAGATCTCACTGGTTTCTAAAGGTAGTTAATGAGAGCAAGCATTCCTTGATCTGAGTGAGTTGCCTCACATGTTCTTGCACACACAGTGACTGTGCTTCCCCATTTTGAGAATTAGTGTTCCAACACCCTTAGAAGATATCGTTTTACTTCAAAAGACATGAGCTTTTTTCCCCCACTTTCACAACTGACTAGTAACCTGATCTCTGCCCTTACATTTGTTATGTTTATTTGATTTACACTTTTCTGCTTCCCTCCTCTTGCAAAAATAACGTTCTTAAAACTGCCTGAGCAGAGACAGTGGGTGCTCCCAGAAACAGGTGAGGAACATTTGCCATCTGTGTTCCGAGCTCAAGGGGGAGAGGGAACAGAAAACCCCACACTTCCCAGAGCTAAGAAGCTTTCAAGTAACTTTCAAAACTAAGTCCAAAGCACAGCCTCTTTGCACAGCTTCTGCTGCTCCTGCCGTGCCCAGTCGTGCCAGAATTTCCCAAACAGCCTCCCAAGGGAGGTTTTGCCAAAACGCTGCCAATACTCCAGCTCAGACCCAGACAGCTCTGGAGAGCCAGCCAGTATCACAACAACCTGCCACATGGTAACACATGTACAGAAATGCTGAGCTCCTGCTTACCTAGCATGCCTTCCCCACCAGCCTTCATTCACTGCTGGGGTGCCCCTGGCTGAGAGGGCTGGGAGTCTCTGCTGGTGGTGCCAGCAAGGGGCTGCTGGGAGCAGGGCTTCACCTGGTGCATGTCAATATCACACTATTGCCTTGAATGGAGCTACAATCATTTCCAGCAGCTGGGACTTCACCACAGCATTTTAGCATGCCTGAGAGGAGTTTGGATGTTAAAACTTACTGTTTGTGAGGCCTGATCCTGGGGTGATGGGCAGGCTGGAGTGTGCATAGAGCAGCACCCTGAACCATGCCCATCAACAAGCAGGATTTCCACTCACGTGTGGAAACCAAAAATTTGACATTGGTGCTTTGCTGCAATGGAAGTATTGTCTATGGGACAGAGTAATATCTTCCCTGTGGTCTGTTTGTGTCAGGATATTATAAAAAGATCATCAGATTTTGCTTCATTTTTGCCATTGTTACATTATTTCCTGTATGACTTTTTTTTCCCCTCAAAAAAAAAAAAAAAAAAGAAAAAAAAGAAGCTATTGCTTCATAGTGAAATTTTTTGAGAGGATTTTTAAAAAATAAATTAATATAACTGGATTTTTTTTTTCTACAGTTAAAAAGCCTGTTTTCAAAGACGACACTGCGAAGCCTCCCAGTAACACTTGCCACTGAGGATGTTTTATATTACTGCCAAAGAGGAAGGTGACTTGTTTTGTGGAAGCAAATGCAAAAACTAAACCATCAGAAATGAAACGACAAGTAGAACTGAAATGTAAACCCCTTTCAGTTTATTAATCTGAGATGGTGTCACTGCAGAAAATTTTTATAGAAGACTTCTACTATGAGAGTACATTTCCAAAGTTATAGGCTATTATAATTTTATCATAATCAAGTTTCTATTCACAGTTTGGGCACAGACAGCTTGTTTCTGTGATTAAGAAAGCAGGACATTTGGCATAGACTATATATAATAATTGGAAAGTACACGTAGAGACTTACAGGAAAAAAAAGTATGTCTGAAGCATACTGCAGAAGGTAGCTATTGTCAAGAAACAAACCTTTCTCCCAGGTCTCCTAATAACTGCTTTCAGTGCTGACAAAATCCTTGCCCAACAGATGCAACCATAGCTTTATCAAGGACTTCTGGTGACACTATAAACCATGAGAGTGAAAAAATGCTTCCTGCTGCAGACTTCCTGCTTCAGCTGCGGGAACAGCACAGACCAGTTTGCTTCACAAGTTGTATCTTTTATCAGGCTGCATGCTGAATTCAAGCCTTTAATGCAGCACACAGAAGTTTACAGGAATGGGTAAATGGTGATGCTGTGCTGTCTGCTGGTGTACATGTAGATTTAGGTAATTACCTTGAGCACACGGTGAGAGGTAATAGTGAATGTGATCGTTTTATATGGTGTTAAGAAAAACTGTGATCTGTTCTGGGTTAGAGAGCAAAATGGTTTTAGACGTTTATCATCAAAGGTGGGTTTTCAAGAGAAATTAGCAACTCGATGGAGTATTGCAAATGTGTGTGAAGCTGGATGGGCTGCTTTAGGTGTGTAATTATTTTAACTCAGGTATGTAAACCAGATAATTGTACATGGAAGCAGCTGATTGGGCACGTTTCCAGTTCCTTTTACCTATCCAGACAGTCAGGAGAAATCAGCAGGACTGTGACTATGTGCCCTCTGCATGTCCTACCTGCAGCAGCACCAAACAGATCCAATGTTCTGCATCCCGTGATGGATCCCCGTGCAGGGCTGCCTCTGAAGCAATGAGCCTGTATAGTTTGCAGTGCCCTGGCTATGCCAGCTTGCTGACTGCCTTCCTTCTCCTTTCAGGCATCCCCCGGGGGCTCAGCTTTGCTGTGCTCTTCCTCCAGCCCAGGACTCTGCTCTGACTTTTTGTAGACTCAGTTTCTGTGCTGCCTCGCATTCTGGTGCTTTTTAGACCTGTGCACAAAGGCAGTGAGAAGAAAAGAAGCACAGAATGTGTCTTTCTGGGTTTGTCAAAAGGATTTTTGTGTGGTTTTTTTTTGAGAAGTTGCAGTGAATATAGATAGACGAGGGAAAAAGCGAGTGTGCATATGTACCAGGAGATACAGGAATATCTCAATAGGCATTTTACTATACTCTCAGTTTCCCTACCCCTAGCAACATGCTGACAAATCAAGAACTGCCGTCCTATATACAGTACTCCAGCTGTCAGCCTTAAGCAGTGCATCTCCTTGCCAGAGTACAGCCTTTCCTTTGTTTCAGCTTTGAAAATAAAATCACAATTTGTTAAAAAAAAAAGGAAATTAAATCTTTTCTAAGGCAGGAAAGTCACTAGGTCCTTTTTAAAGGTCCACAACTCTATTAAGTGCTTTGAACAAGAAGCCACACACTGAATTATAATGGATCTGTAGTAACAGTATGCCTAGTATTTAGTATCAGAATAACAACCAGTTACATAAAGTCGACAGACACACTATACTGACCTACTACCTAATTTGATAAATGCTTTCATTTATTTTAATTATTCTCAGGAAGAAACATTTTTCATCTGAGCATGTTTTTTCTAGTTGATCATTTTCAAGGGAGGAAGAACACTTTTTGAAGATAGCTATGACTATATAAGATTTTTGAAGCTAGCTCAGAGGGTCACGCACTATGTTAATGTCCTAGACTTTCATGTCTTGTGTCTTAGAAATAGGAACAGGTCAAAGGTAATGTGAGTTTTGTGGGGTTTTAAAAAATAGCATTGTGTAGGAGTGAGTGTCTCGCAGAGCCACAATCTGCATAGGTAGCACAAGTCTTGCTTAAACTGTCCACGGTTTAATTAAAAGTCATAAATGGCTGTAAGAACAAAAGAACCACTGATGCATACTGGTACAAGTGCTTTATAAATAGTGAAAGGCATCAACATACCCATTTTAGAGATGGAGAAACTGAGGCTTGGAAAGGCACAGTATTTTCCCCAGGATACTAAAAGTATGAGACAAAGCTGCTGAACCAAGTGTATAAAACCTTTAAAGAATGCCATACAACAGCCATATGACATCTTCTAGTGAAACAAACCCATGGATTTGTTAATAATTAGGCAAAAGGGAAGATGCAATGCAGTAGAGAGGGCTACTCTGTACTTAGCTATTTGTACACACAGCCTTCTTTGTTACCAACAATATGTAGAAAATTATTTGTTCCCCTTTTCTTCTTTGTTCAAGAAAAAAAATCAAGGGCTGGGTTTGCCCTTCCTCTGGGATTTCTGGCTAAAAGGGCAGCACAGTTAGAATTTCTGTGCAGGAGCAGCAGGTGATTTTTCATACCAAATTCATGGGATCTGTGAGGTGGCTGTGCAGACCTTGTACCACTTCTCTTGGAAATGTTGGATTTATGGAGCACCCGATGTATGGCTGCTTCACACGGGTGCAATAAGTTTGATGCATCCTGGGCAAATCAGGTTTATTCTAGATGCCATTACACAGCACATGTGCACCCATTTCTGTCCAGGAAATCACAGACACAAGTGTAGCAGCCCCAGATTAGCTCTTCCCAGCCAAGGAAGGGCTGAGTGGATTAGAGAGCTGCTGGCTGTGAGGAATATATTGACTCATGGCTTTGGAGACAATACCTGTCATCTCCAATGGAAAATCCCAAGGGGAAATATGGGATATTTCCATTAACGAGTCAGCTTCGTTTCCCCCCATTCCTAGTACAGGTTTCTTAGGACTGAATCCATCCAAACCCCCTGCAATATTCAGGAAGTACCAGCCAGGCTCTGTTTTCCTTGAGAAAGGCTGCACAGTGTCACTGAGAGCACAGCTTGAGCTGTTACAGTCAGAAGCAGACAACCTTAATCCCAGTTTGTGGGGTTTTTTTTTTTAAAGGAAACAAAAGAATCCTAATTAGATGGAATATAAGACACTCATCTGGGACTCTCTCATTGTTTGCAAGCCAAGGGTGATTAGGAAAAGTCCATGTTTAAAAAAAAAAAAATTCCCTGAAGCTGCTCCTTTAGTTTTCAGGAGCCACACATTTCTAAAACAACAGGAAAAAATAGTGTGTAATAGTTCCAAAGTCTGCTATAAGGATGGTGTCTTCAGATGAAATGTTTTCACGTGGAATGGATCTCAATGAAATAAATAAACTTAAGTATTATTAATGTAGTATCATGCAAAGCAATAAAAAATAGTAAGTGCTGCAAAACCAGGAAATCACTACAGAAGGTAGATGCTGCCCCAAGACTTAAGTTGGAATGAATTCCTAAATTTTAAATGCTAATTTAAAAATGCTTCATTGCAGATTTATTTTGAATATCATATTTTGTCAACAGACAAAGTGTAAGCGACACTAAAGTGCTGTGTTAAGAGCAGTTGTAGTAACTGAGGTCAGATGTCTCCATAAACTGAAGAATATTCAGATGTACTGGGTTTATCTGGTTCACTTGTAGAATTTTCTTCCCCTGTATCTTTTAATTTGCTAAATGATTTGAGAGAAACCAAACCACCTACATTTAATTAGCTTTATAAATCAAAGGTGACAATTCTTTAGTAACCTGTATTATTTCCCAGTGTGGCAAGCCAGAAAAATGCTGACAAATTTATTTATTGACCTGTTGTGTTTTGCAAGGACAGCCAATGTTATATTGATCCAGCTATCCAAAATACTGTAGCAGGGGCAATAACATTCAAGTGCTAGTGTCTCCAGATAATCACTATTCTGTACTCTCCCTGCCCTAGTGATATCCCCCATCTCTTACAAAAATGCAAATGCACCCATCCCCCAGACCTGCCCTCCTCTTGCTTCCAGGAGGGATCCTTATTGTTAGAGATTGAACTGAGAAGAGAGAAGAGACCTTCACATTCACTGGGCATATAGTTTGCTTCTTTCATCGGAAGTGATCATTAGTAACTACTGTTGTAACTTTAATTATATCTTCAATAACAGCTCCCCACCCCCAGAGCTTTCTGTAAACCTTCCTTTGTATCACCCAGGAATCTGATCCTGCAATCCTTCATGGGAAAACCTCTATTGAAGTCAACGGGGCTGACTTGTGATTTCCTTAGGTCTCACTACTGTAACACGTATTAAAGGCATAGGTTTTTCTTTCTGATGCTTAGAAGTATGAATGCAGAGGTGTTTGTGGGAGATCAGGATTTCCATTTTTAGTTCATGATAAAATGAAAAAAAAAAATGCTTCAGTGACCTATTGGGATCCCTCACTTGACAATCACTCATGAGTTAGGGTGACAAGGTCACGTTCCTTATTCTTCATTCATCCATTTAACTGTTTTATAATTATAAGTAGCAATGGAAAGCAAGCAATCTTCACAATTAATAATCTTCCCAGACCACGGGGTACAGGTCTGGAAAAAAAGGATAAAACAATGGGGGAAAGTTAAAAATTGGTTTACATAATTTATTACCATTAGGTAAAGAAGTGTACCTTTGGAAATGTTCATTTACGTTTCTAGCAAAATCCATCCTGAACATAGCACTCGGCCAGAAAGATACAGAAGACACTGAAAATAGGACTGGAATATTATTATCCAGTTGATGTTCTCTTTTTCCCACGTGTATTTTTATGCAAATATTGTTAGTTTCGCCACCTCCACTGATCCTTAATTCCCACTGAAACCTCTGAGAGCCAAAGGTCTTCATCATCACACAATTATTTTATATATTAAACCATGGCCGAGGACAGGAGGTCAGGCTGCTGTAACTGCCCTGCTTTCCTCCTGCATATTTGTGTTGTAATGACAAAGGCCACAAGTCAAGAGCTCACTTTTGCACATGCTCAAATCCTACCCTCCTCAAGACCACATTTAAGTGCGTGACCAACTTTTAAGTATTACCTTGTGCGTGTTGTTAACCACATGCTTAAGTGTGGGCTCAAATAGGGATGCATTCCTGAATCCAAATCAATCTATCAAAATAGCTGCAGGTGAAAATTCTTCATACATGCTTTCTGTGTACGTCGTGAAATATGCCTGGTCATACAAGTATAGGCCTGTACTGCTGGTTATTTCAGAAAAAATAAAAAGAAAGTATTTTGGGGTTTGTGCTATGCAGTTTAAAAACTGCAGGATGTTTTCCCCGAGTGTTATATTGGTTAGATATTTAATGTTCAGAGAGAAGACTAGCAAGAAAAAAAAACAAACAAAAGACATAAACCACATCAAAACCCAGAATTTCAAAATAGTTTTTGCATTTTAGACCCTGATATTTTTTTTCTAGAACACTTCCTTATGAAGCCTGTTTCAGACGATTATGTAAATTTCAAAAAGTAAAATGTTTATATAACCTTGTGGTTTGAAAATAATCAAAGTGATGCAAGATGCATACTGGGTACCCAGATGGATAATATTTTGTTTTTCTTTGTGAACATCTTTTATCTTAAAGCTAGTGTGAAAATCTAGAAGAGGGCCCCACATGATTGATCACCGCAAGCATCAGAAGGAAATGATTCACCACAACACTGTAACTGAAACTGCTTCAACACCTGATTGCAAACTTCACACTAGGGGACTAATTAACTGCTGTACCTGCTCTGAGAGGCTCTAATGCACAGGACACCTCATCTAGTATTATAATTCCAGCTGTGAATACCCACTGTCCTGACATTATTATTGGTAGAAAGGTACATTGCATTCACAAGTGAATGGAGAGGTTAAAAGATATATATTTTTTTAAATAATAAGATGACATTGAATTATTATGCCATTAAGACATTACTTAAGAAAACAAGAAAAACAAACCAAAAAAGCAAACACAAACAAACAAAAATTGTAACGGGACCTCAACATATACCTTAGGGTAACTGTACACATATTTTCTTTTATCCCATGATAGCTTTGCTTTCAGCTTAAGGGTTATCCTATGCTTTCCCTGAACTTCATTTCAGGCATAATATTAACATTTGTGAAACATTTTCAGAATTGGCAATATTAGGCACATAATGTTCATATTGTCTGAATTTAGATATAAAACAGTACATGAAATATCATCCAGCTATCCATGTATTGTGCTCATAACTAAGCGAATGTCTCAGCAGATTTATCATCAGAAATAGAAGTTTGCAGTCTGCAAACAGAGATAATGTATTCCTAGCAAAGCACTTACAAGTACTGATTAGAAATAATGGAAAAATAGCTGGTTGGGGGGAGAAGGTGGGTTAGGAAAGAAAAAAAAATAAAAGGTTAATTCTATTAAATATTTTTTCTAGCCTGACAATAGCTATAAGGCTGCAAATTAATCTGCTAAAATAAAGGTTTTAATAACCAGGCTCCAGAAATGTGGTGTTCTTTTTCACTACATGGACAATGCCAGTTGTTTTGACAAATAAAATACTTCTTCCCTTTCCCATCCTCTCCTGTCTCCTTCACTCAATGTAATTTTTTTTAAATTGTTTTTTTAGTACTGTTTCAAGCAATTAACAGTCCTACAATTTGGCAAGAGTGTAAAATTAATTGGCAATACCAGAGAATGATTTCTCCTTTGTCCCTGTTTTCTTAATTATTGTGATAGTTTCTCTTGAGAGGCAGAAATTGGTAAACTCTTCAGGAAAGCAACATAAAATGCCATGAACACAATGTCACGGTGACATCAATTTGACACTTCTAAAAATAACTGTGCACCAATCCCCATTAAATTCACTGATCTCACCATGAGCAAAGTTCATTAAGCACCTGTAATAACAGGTATATTTCTGCTCATCAAATGCTCTTTTCCCTTTCAAAGCCTGTTAATTCTGCCTGTATGGAGAGCTCAAGCACTTGCATTAATATGTCCAAGGACAGACTTAAATAAAATATTTTTTTACCCTGCCCTGCCATGAAGTGATCCTGTCAATATTCTCCATAGTCTCTGTGTCTGTGCAGGGTTCACAGAAAATGCCCGATCCCAAGGCGCTGGAGAGAGGGAAGAACGGCGGGGCCTGGCCTGGCCTGCCCTGCCCTTCCAGCACGGGCCTTTCTCGGCCCCGCATTGAAGGGCGAGGAAGGGCTGTCAGGGTAGTGAGGAGCAAGCCAAGACACAGCCCTGCGAGGGGCCCTGTCCGCTCACCTCGCAGCCACACTACCATAAACCGCGTCTTGCATCTCAAATGTGCACGAACCTCCCGCCTCCCCAAGAGGTTTCCCCCTGGGCCTGCACTGCACGGCTGTATTTTTCATGCAAATGAGTTTAGTCCTCTCGTTTGAGGACTAAACCAAGGTCTGGTCTGTATTTTGCCTTCTGAATTCACAGTAACCTTGAGCTCAGTAGCACACTTCTAATTTCATAGCTAACAAATTTGATTTGTGAGTGTAGAGAGTTGGTAATTTCATCTGTATGTGTTTCCAACATTAATCAGAAATACACTTACTGTTCACAGTGTTTCATCGACACAAAACGTACATCTGAGGTAGGACTTACCCAAATTACTCCAGCATCAAACTCAAGATTCTTGGGTCACACTTTCCGGTTATCTGAAATCAGATATTAGATTACTGCTCAAGATAACTTTAATCCTCTGCAAAGAGGCAACAACAACAAAAATCTAGTGTTAGCAAACCATTACAACCCTGAGAAATAAAGTTGTTCTTCTTCCTCTGAAAATAGAGGAAGGAGGGAATGTCTTCAAAATTGCCCAGACTGCTCAAACACAGGCAGAAGCTCAGCTTTGACCCCAAACCAGCAGCTCTAGAGGGGAATTGAGTCACCATGTCCTCCCAAATCCCCTCACTGAGATTCACTCACCAGGCACCAACAATGTCAGCCCACTAAGGGCTTTCAGATGTGGAGACTTCAGCTGGAGCCAAAAGGGCAATTTAATCAATAGGTGACAATTTTCAACCAAAATTAAGCTGGGTTAGATCCACATGCAATTGTTTTTCATTAGTAAACTCTCCTGCTAGTATTGCTTATTGCATAAATGGTATGACTCGGATTAAAAAATATGGATATATAATAAAACAAAATCCAATAGTTTAGTAGTTAATAAAACTAAGGAAACAGAATGGTTGGGAACAAGGTTTTCTGAAAAAGTCATATGATCCTTTTTTAGCATGTCTTTTCCTCTTTTTTTTTTTTTTTTTTTTTTTATTTGGCTAAAACCAAAACAAAAGCTAGCTATTCACAAAATTACTAAGTATCAATTTTCCTTACAATAATTCTAAGTAGTGAGAGAAATGTGCAGGTTCATAGAAAAACACAAAACCATCATCCCTGCTCTGATTGGATCTGTGCAGAGATTATAGGGATAAGGATACAGGTTAAACATGATGTCAATATTGAGAGCAAGTTTCAGTATCTGTTTCACTGGGAGTTTTTAATGGACTTACTATATTTTGTATGTCTCAAAATCAGTAAATAAAATCTATGGCTTCAGACAGAAGTGCAACACAAAATAGTTGGGGTTTTTTTTTCTTTTTTTTTTTTTGAGCATGGAACTGAGAACACCAAATCTCTTACCTGAGAAGCAGAGCAAGTCATGTCAGTAAGTATTGAAGGAACACATCCATAAACCAGAACGACTGCAATAAAGACAAGTGACCCTCCCAGAAGGGGGGTAGGGGACTGGCAAGGCAGAGAGACCAGCATGAATCTAGACAGCTTGAAAAGGACCAAGCTGGAACTGCACAAGGCCTATAAGCAAATAAGGGGGGATACTGATAATGCACTAAAACATTACAGCTGGGAGAGAGGGGAGATTTGTCCTGCAGAACAGAAGCAGGCCGATAGACAGAAAGTGCTATGTATCTTTCCACATTACCACCTTCCTCAAAAACCTCTGGTGATGCCACCAGCCATTGTTGGGTTCCTCCTGTAAGTGCTGGCCATCTCCTGCCCTCCCAGCTCCTTCTGTGGTTTCACCAGCTTCCTGTGAGCACAGGGCCCCATCATTAAACAGCAACACCTCTAGACTCCTCTTGCAGCCCACCAGATCATCCTCCTCACCTGCCCCTGTGCCAGCCACATTGACATCCCCCACACCCAGCCAGCTCTCAAGGAGAATTGCAGTCACATTACGTGACAGGCATCACCACAAAGTTGCCTTGACAAAACCACACTTTACACTTTGAAGATATTGGGCCAGCTCTTCAATTCCTCACTTGGTTTTTACATCCAATCAAATTCTGATCAAAGATTACATTAAAACATGAGCTAACTTAACAAGCATCTCAGAACTGCACGGTGCATTTTTCACTGAGTAAAGTGCAGCCACTTCTGGAGTCGAATGCAACAGCTCGTAAATAACATGCAGAAATCTGGTGCAATAGCAGAGGAAATTTTAGGTGACTGCAATGTACTTTGTCAGCTGTGAACTAATGGAAATTGGGTTGTAACATGCTCTTGCTTTTCTGCCTGTGTTTGAGTGAGCATCTTTGTTCTGCCTGCATCGTCTTGTCTAAAACTATTGTATACTGTATGAAGGGTGAGTGCAGACAAAGTATAAAAGAGAAAAGAAGAAACCACAAAAGGACACTACTGCATATAAAAATGTTGTTCCAAATGTACACAGGCAAAATGAAGAAAGATCAAGCAAAATTGCAAAAGAGGGTGGAGCGTAGATGGAAAGTTATTTGTGCTGCTTAGCTGCCAGGTACGGCAGGGTCAGTAATTATTTTTCTGTGTGTGATTTATTAATGAGTGAATAAAGAAGTATTTTATCAGTCTACCTTTCATATGAATATTTGATTGGTACTAATGTTTAACTATGATTACTGGGACTTAAACACTCATCATTTCCCAGATCAGAAGAAGAGCATTTTCAGAAAGGATAGAAGGAATTTGTATTCATCATTTTTGAGGAATTATCAAGCATCAGATATAATTTAATCCAAATGAGAAAATATATCAGTGTCATAGTTAGAAATAACTTTCCTGCTGGAGACATGTCTATAATAGACTATATACATACTGCCTAGTTATGTTTCCAAATTCTAAATATGCATACTTCTTAGTCATAGCATTAATAATAGGGATTAATACTCTACATGTGTATATGACCTCCATCCACGAATTTCAGAGCACGTTTTTAAGGGTTCATTTATTGATCATTGCAAAGTCAACTTCATATATGCAAAAACTGAAGATCCAAAGAATTGATGAAGCTGAGTCATACGGCAATCCAGTGACTGACCTAATAGTGGAGCCAGGTTCCCTCATTCTCAGTGCAAGTATTCCTATATAACATATATACTTAGTATTTTTTTCTGTTGTTGTTGTTTATATTTTCATTGCAGAATAGTTTGTACATCTCTTTATTTTATAAATATTAATCCAATGACAACAGAAGCGATGTTTTGCATAGTGTGTCAACTCTAGCAAGGTCACTAAGCTTTGCAGCATTGGGGGTTTTCATAAGATTCAGTTCTGGGAGGCACAAACATTCTCTTGTGTTTCCATGAGAACTGTCAGTACTTTCTCAAAGTTATTTCTTCATTTTAATCTTTCTGAATGAAAACATAAGCCTGAAAATATGAACTGAGAATACATAAAGGCTTGAAAATCACTAACAAATAAAATGAGACAATATTTTTTAAACCTAAGTCTTTGGAAACTCAGTCTTGTGACTTTAGTACTGTTGTTTGACAACACAGTCTGGTAGTATTCTACAAATAATGCAGATAGGCAGTAACATTTTTAAATCATTCCACTTGTGTTTTGTCAGTTACAGACTCTGCAGGTGTAGATTTGAACAGAGGAGAAACTCATCTCCTTGAAACTCATGTTTTCACAAGATTAGGTTGTGTAATCAAAGACAGAACCCTTTCCTTAGAATAAATTGCAAAGGGCTTTGATTTGAGGTATCAAGGTGTTATATATATACTTTTTTTTTTTTTTTTCACTCTCCAAATACAATTATCCACTGCAAAACTGAATGCAATAAGATGGTTTATATAGATGAGCTTGCAGCACATCTGTTCTTTTTTTGATCTAAATAAAACAGAGCAAGAATCTTACTTGGTATCTTGACATAACACACTTCATCTTTGTATACGTAGTGAGGACGGTGCTCTTATAAACAAACCTCTTCTTGTCTCCTTCATTTTCTTCTGGTATCAGCTATAGATAATACCATATTTATATTAGGTTATTTTGAATTTTCTTTTTCTCCTGCAACATGCTCTGCTTACTTCAAATTGAAATGAACTAAAAGGCTTCTAGGTGACACGTTAGTAGCAACTGGGGCTCTTTTCGGTTATCCATAACAATTTTTTATGGACACATGCAGGTGAATGTGCACTGCAATCTGATTTAGTACATTCGTGTCTGATCAATGGCCTATGAATCATTTGTAAAATTCAGTGGGGTTTAGATCACATCCATAGTATTCAAGGAGTGAAAAACCTCATTAGCAAGGCAACTAAAACCTACTGCCCACCTTAAATGTAAAGCCTCCAGGATGACATGTAATTAAGCACAATCCAGAGTCGTTATGAGAACAAGTGGAGTTAAAAATGACCGTGATAAATCTACTCAAAAAGAAGTTTAAAAGTTTCTAGCCATTAAGGCCACCTGGAACACCCATCCAAGGGAAGCTGTGAGCTGACTTCATACGACCCGGTATCTGAGGATGTGGATGTGCTGCTGCCTCTCCACATTGTCCCACTCCCGCCTGCCTGGCACCAAGCCTGGCCTTGCACTACAATCTAAAGGTAAAAAGCACCTTATCCTTCATATTCCAAGCATTTCTATAGCCGTAAGAAGAAACCCTGATTTACAGGGTGTTCAGATCCCGATAAGAACCTACCCTGATCAGGGAGTTCCAGACATTTACAGGAATTGTAGACAAAGCTCAGTGCTGCCCATAGCCTTTACCATGGCCTGGTCTCCAAAAAGACAGGACCACCATGCTGTTTATGTCAAGTAGGAACAAGGCAAAGGCCTCACCTTCCCTCAGTCCCCTGTTACTGGGACATAGACTTTCACTCCTCATATACAGCAGAGCTCCTCTCTTATAGAGAGGTTTCAGTCCACTGTAATTAGATTCCACGGATTTAATCCCCTGGGAATGTAGCAATTACCATATACCTGACAAGTGCTAAATGCTGCATTCCGAGGGGATTATCACCTCCGGCTGAACAGAGAGAAAAGGGGAGGGGAAGAGAAATTTCTACTTCCCCATGGGGTGGGGAGTATGATGAAAAGTGCCTGCCTTGCTGCAGCTGCTGGCTCTGGGTGGGACAGGAGAGAGTGGGGCACCGAGGAGAAGGCATTCTGGAGAAGAACCAGGCAAAATGTTTATCTCTAATAAAAAGAATACGAATAATGCTGCACATGTGGGTCACCCTTTTCAGTTCTTGTGGCGCATGCTCCAGCTGGTGTGTTTATAGAAGGATTTTTATTAATACTGTTACTACACAGAGCAAATACACTGCAGAATAAGAGAGATTAAGACAATTGGTTTAATGGACTTCAGAAATAAATGACATTACGTCAAAATCATACACAAAATATAGCATTGGCAAAGGACACGGCTACTTTATGCAGTGCTTTTGCACCCTGTGATACACAAATTATTACAGCTTGCTAAAAAAGCACAGGGTTGATGCAAAGCTCTTTCTATTATTTTGCATTATCTTATCTCAGTTATTTACAAGATTCACAATGATGTTGAGAGGGCATTGTTCATTATTGATAAACTACTCGGAATCATCAGATAAAATGCATAATTTAATGGCGTAGTAATAGTAGCATTTGTTTATACCAACATTCTCTCTGTCTGATTCTGAAGTGTTTTGCAGATTTAGCAAACTGGAATTATGATACAGATTCTCTGCTGGTCTAACCTGTGCTCCCTGTAGGGAGCAGGTCAAATCCAATTGGAGGCAAAAGTTATATATATATATTTATATATATACATTATTGTGGAGAAGTGTGAACAAAGAAAAATAAAACCCTGATACAGTCCAAACAGGAGAACCTTCTGTGCCTGTGAAACCACAGCTTGCAGTAAATCAGTTGATGAGACTGTAGTTCAATGCTATACTTCCAGTAAGGTTTTACCTATTTTATTACATGAAATGAAAGTTATGAAGATAGCTGTATGAAATCTGTACTAGTGTTATTTTATGCACAGCACTGCAAATGCACTCTGCTGGTGTGGATGCACCAGCACAAACAGCCTGGTCTGCTTGGGTTTGCAATGGGCTGGTGAGAAATGAGGAGGGGTGAGGTCCTCACCCATCTGCTGTACTAGCAGGAGCCCTGTCATATAGACAGCAGTACTGGGAAGACAGTGTCACCCAGCTATACTATTTTTTTATGCTAGATGGGAGAAAACCCAGCTCTGCATATACAGATACTTTCATGCCAAGAGCATATATGGATGCTGAAATGGTATTTTGAAGATTTCAGTATAATAAGCCAAGCTTTTTGTGGGTCTTTCAGAAGGCCAAGGTCACATATATATTCATTTAATGAAGGCTAGATCCATAAAGGATTTGTCATAGGACACCATCTGCATTCTTCATCACACACAAATCCATTGTATGACTGAAATAAATCAAGGGCAGGGTGTGGTGTTTCTGCATTTCCTAACTTGTTAGCAAGACTTTTAAGATTACTCCTGTCTTTTATTATTTTAGTAAACCTGCTTAAACAAACAAAAAATAAAATAATTATTAATGGGTAACTTGGATTTCTTGAAAATCTTTCCTACTAGGACAAATCCTTTGATATCAGCAGCTGTGTGTGCTTCTAGTTCTCATAGCTCTTCTGAAAATTGGATTCAGAGGTGCTAGTACAATTTCTGTTACTGTTCCTAGTGATGCCTCCTTGCTCCATATGGTCTGAGACACAACCTGCTAATTCTCTCTCTGTTAGACCCTGACCAAGTGTCTCCACTTAGGACTGATACCAGCATCGATAAGGTACGCAGAAGCCAAAAGTGACAGGAAGGAATGGGATGCAAAAGAGGGAAAATAGTCTGTAGGTTTGCACCTGTGTCAGGCCAAAGGGAAGGCACACAGAGGCCACCCCACCCCAGGAGAGACTGGGATGTG
Source organism: Corythornis vintsioides (assembly GCA_025447755.1). Classification (NCBI taxonomy): domain Eukaryota; kingdom Metazoa; phylum Chordata; class Aves; order Coraciiformes; family Alcedinidae; genus Corythornis; species Corythornis vintsioides. Next base: position 18,282 of record JAOEGS010023444.1, read on the forward strand.
GATGTGTTGATGTTTCTGCTGGAAGTGTCATTCCCACCTGGTTTAGGCACTCAGGAATAGCAAGCCAAATTATTCGCAGCTCTACCCTTATCTCATCAATCGAGTTTCACCTTTATTTGTGTGAAAAGTGGCCTGACTTGGGCCAAAGTGTGGTCCCTTATTCCTGGAGCAACAAATTTCAATGTAGCCCATGTTGCTGAACAGATTTGAGTCAATTTTGGTTCTTTAGGATTTTCACAGTTATCCAAAGAACAGAATCCAGAGAGTTGTGCACCTACATAACCAAGAGGTCACAGTCCTCCAACCCCCCATCACTGCCCTGGGGTCAGCAGGGTATGTCAAACCCATCTGCCATTTGGAAACCTCAGCCGTGTCTCTGAACACGTGGAAAATCTTGTCCCTGTTGAAATCAGTCTGAAACCTTCCAGTGACTTGCTTCTTGGCTAAGGGAAAAAAAAAAAAAATTGGTAGGAAGAGCCTATTGACAGGTTAATCCTCTCAGTGACTCTGGGCTGACATTAGAACTGTTGCAACCAAACCCAGCCAGCTAACGACACCAAGTTAAAAACCTGTTCTTGTCTTTGCAAGCTGTTACAGGGCTTTGTCTTGGGATGGGAGGAAGAAACTGTATGCTCTGCAAGTGAATGAGACACATGCATGTGATCAGGATGATCAGAGCATGCAAAACACATTAGAACAAAACATACACTGAGGTCAAGGCAACATAAAAATGAAAGCGTTTTGTGTTCCTCATTTGCTTGACTCATTGACTATATGGTTATGTACGTGCCTGAACCGGACTTGGATTATTTGCCTTACATGTTAAGAAGTTGCATGTAATTACCTATACTGTTCCAATCGGCACCTGTTCTGCAGTAATTCTGAATTAATCTATTAACCAAAGCCTCAAAGGGATGAACAAGAATGTTAACTGAATACTAGTTGCTTCTAATTGTCATGAAAACAAATGTCAAAAGAACATGTGTTTCTACTTAGCTAACTCTGCTTACTAGGTTTGAAGCTGTTTTGTGTTAGTTTCTACCATTTAAATTAAATGTTTTGTCTCTAACATACTTGATGTGGCTTTAAGAAGCTGTGCTTCCCCCCCATCCCCCTTATGAATCTTAATGTTTGGCTGGATTTGTTTGTAACATCAGACAAAAGACTGGCAGGCTGTGCCAGAGTGACATAGATTTTATGTTGAAACAAAGTAAAGCCAAAAAAACAAAAATCAATTAGAGGTCATTAAAACCCAAACTTTTCAATGAAAGAAATACTGTGATGGAATAGTAATACTTCGGGGTTTAGGAGTTCTTTTAATTCCTGAAAGAGCTATTTTGCACTGCCCCTCCTCCACTTCATCTCTGTGAATCTGCTGTGTTGCAGAATGAGTCAGCTCTGGAATATCCAAACTCCACAGCTGTGCATTAGCATTTGGGAAGAGTATCACTGGGAGTTCATATTTTACATGTGGAAGCAGTGACGATCTTTTTCAAGCCATGGAGAAAGAATGGTTCAAAACATAACATGCATAGATACAGCCCTTGCCCTTCAGCAGCATTAAAGCAACTTTCTAAATGGGAGTTTTCTACAGATTTCCTTGGGGCAACAACAAGGCCCATCATGGAGATGGAACAAGCATAGCAGGGGCTCTTAAAAGTTTTTCTGTACAGCACAATTTCGTGTTTGATGTCTTAAAAAGTGGATGTCTGGGTTTTTTTGTTGTTGTTGTTGTTGTTGTTTGGTTTTTTTTATTACTTGTTCCTTGAGGCTATCTCATTACAAAAGGAACACTGTATCTTTGTTTCCTAAGGAATGGAGGATCAATTTCAGTTCTTTCCATAACAAATGTATTATTAGAAAAGAAAAAAAATCCTGCTAATCACAGCACTTCACTACAGCTTGGCAATGATGTTACATGGATATGTTAAATCAGCAGTTCCCAAAGATGAGCTTGTGACCCAGCTGGGTTCACGACCTGGAAGTGCAGAAGGAAATAGTCACACAAGCCCGGAACAGGAATCACAAGCTGAAAGCTTGGAAATTACTCTATTGCATAAAAAGAACAAAGTAGTAACAATTATACTTTGTATTTCAAGGATAATTCAGTCACCAGTACAGACCTAGGAATGGGAACAAGACTGAACAGGGTCAGGTCTCTGGGAAAGGAGTGGAACACTGGAACTACCAGCGAAGCCTGGAGGTCCATTCAGTGGTGGTGGTGGGATAAGGCTTTCTTTGGTTGAGCCACAACTGGGTTGGGGGCTGGTACATCCCAGCTGGAGCATCCCCTTTGGGAGCCACAGCCACTGCTGGCCTGTGCCAGGGTGGCCAGGAGCATGTGTCCTCTGGCCACACAAGCCCCAGTGACTGGGAGCAAGGAAGGCAGGAACAATGTTCACATGTCCAGCTCACATCTGGGCTGCATCTGTCCCTGCTTACAGAAGCATAATTTTGGAATCTTAGGCTCAGAAAAATTATTCCATTTATGTGACCTGTGTTGTGCACACAGAAGCACAAGTCCTCTCTAATGTACTGATGGCATGAGCTTTTTTATGGATTTCAAAGTATATTGTCATGTTGGCATAAAATTAATACCAGACCTACTCCCCACTTAAGCGTGAGCTGCCAGAGCACTCGTGGCAAACACACATTTTCATTTCTGTTGGTTCAATAGACATATTTGTGCAACCAAGCTAACCTGCAGAAAGGTAGGAAAGATCACATTTTGCATATGAGGGGATAGAACAACTTCAGTACAAGCTACTGTCATTATGTCAGGGAATAATTAAGTCTTAATGACTGCCCTATATCTGCCTTCCTTTAAGGACCAACAACCATCCTGCCCTGGCCAGTCCTCCTGCTGCATTGGAGATTTTAGCTTAGCAGGAGTTTCATCCCTTTAATCTGAACCATATTAAGTGTTCATTAGTACAGTGCAAAACTGAATACCAAACACTTCATTTACTGGATAACCACACTATAAACATGTTTTGCCTAGATGGTGATGCACGATAAGATCTATTCACAACATTCTTTACAACTGGATGCCCAGTGAGTAATCCTTACTGTAAAGTCTGTAACGTTGTGCACACAGCCAAGGTAAGTCAGTTCCTGAGCCAATACGTTTGACATACATCATTTTAAAGAATGGCAAGTGTAAAGGGAAGATTTGGTGTCTGAGGATGTAGAAAAGCTGCCTTCTATCAAATTACACAGGTGAGAACAGCAATTTTCTGTACACCTTAGACAGCACGAGTAATACAGCAAATGACAGTTGGATTTATTGAGCTCTGCAGAGAATGTGTTTGTCTTAGAAAGGGAAGAGGATTTACACGTCTAATTTTTCATGAGGCTCTGTAAGCCATTTTAAAAGTGGAATAAGTATCTCTGTAGACTTTTTCCAGTCTCTTCTTTTTATACTCCTCCTCTCTCCTTGAATCTGGCACTTATCCCAAAATGCACACCATGTTCAAGAGAGGGAAAACACTAACCCTGTATAATTTGAATAAATGAGCTCTACATATATTGCCACTTTTAGTTCAAATTATGCAAAAATCCAAGATAAATGAGGCTGAGCATAAAAGCCCCTCAGTGTGTAATTATAAATACTAAAATGGTGTATTTTTTCCAAAACAAGAACACTTTTTTTTTTTTTTCCAAAATTTGCATACTCTGACGACTTTTGACCTGCAATAAAAATGTAACACAAGTTGGTAAGTGACTGAGTCAGAACAGGACCTTCTGTTTGCATCATTCCTCCTGCCTTCTGGAGTTTCAGTCTTTAGCAATTTGCTTAGATTTATAGTCATCTACTAAGCAGCTACAGTGAGTAACCAAAAGTTCTTGTCTTAAAATATGTAAACTGCAAGATTAAAATTCCTGTGCTTCAGGATATACCAAAAATCCATAGGTGAATTTATAGATAATAAGCATGGATCAAGCCCTTTTGATTTGAATGTGTTTTTCAAGCCCAGCCCTAAACAAGCAGGATGCCTCCAGCAGCACTCAGCTTCCAGATGTGTGCCCAATGCAGTGGCTGTTGGGGGATGAAGGTCTCTTGCAGCTCTGGTGAGCAGCATGAGGAAAAAGAAAATCATAACAGGATAAAATCAGGACCAATGTGTTTGCTCAGCCTCTCTTCAAGTTAATTTCTATTCCCCTCTGTTTTTGTTTCTATTCTAATTTCTAAATTATATAGATTATCGTTAGAGAAATGGGATCCAGATATTTCAGTGTTTCAGAGAAGTCAATACAGACTTTTCCAGTTATTAATCTTCATGGACAAAAATGCTAAAACCTGTTTGTTTTCAAAGCATCATACAACTAGTCACAACTTTTATAGGCATTAGGTTAGAAAATACTTTGAAGACCAAACCCCAATCCTTTTTGTCTGAATTGTGTTTGTTAAAAACCAGTGGAATGTCAATCTGGCATCTACGGCAAGGAGTCCCTTCACTTTACAGCACACTCTGTCCTGAAGATGAGCAAGGAGGACTAAGCCTGGACTGTCAGGTCCAGCCATTGCTGTCAGCCATGTTGCTGACCACAGCCACATGAGAATCTCACCTGTTAACCCTGCTGTTCAGAAGAGTGTTTTAAAGAAAATAATATTTTCTAGTGAAAATAGCATGGTAAATTAATCAATCAGAGCAAACAGGAGATGGTGTGGTCTTACTGGAGCTGGATGCAACTGTATTTTTATCTTTTCATATCGAGGAACAGAGGCAGTGTTGGGAATGGAGCTATTGCAGACCTGGCTCCCATCTCATTGTTCTGTAATCATCCAGCTAATTTCAACATATTTGCCCAACTCCTGACACATTTACCCATATTAATGCTGAAATATGAAGGTTACAGGTAACAAAAAAATTAAACAGCCAGTTCTCCTTACATTTCTCCAATCTCTCTCCTTTGTTTCAGTTAGCCCTTGATCATGCAAATAGTTCTGACTATTGACCTCTGTGGAACCTTTTCAATAGTACAAGTCCCCATGTGCCCAAAGTAGCAATCCTGGACCTGCTTACAGTTCATATTTAAAGAGAAGGAAAAAAAAAAAAAAAAGAAAATTCAATGTAATTCAGCCAGACCCTGGGAACCACAGAACAGAAAGGGGAAATGGTGCTCCAGCAGTCGCTGCTCACTGTTGAGCATATTTTCAGTCCAGCCACTGGGTCAATACTGTTTCAATCCTAACAAGGCCATTCTGCTTGGCCAAGGTGAGTTTAGCTTTGGGCCACAGAACTGTCTCAAGAGACCTGCCTGGGGACTCGGCCTTTGAACAGCCATGTGGCCATCAGCAAGTCACTGGTCCTGGGGCCATAAATCCCTGTTGGGAGGCTACAACCCGCACTGTCTGACACATCTACCCCTCTATGTGACCATCTCTGAAAACAAGGGCTGAAAAATGGCACAAAGCAGGGGTAGTCTGTTGTGTTCCCCAGCCAGGTGTGTGTCAGCTTTCTTCTTCCCATGCAGATAACCACAGGAAAACACAAGTAAAGCAGAAGCCAGCACTTCACTCTGCTGCAAGATCAAGTTCCTTGATAAGGGAAGCTTAATGTGGAGCAACCCTTGAAGTTATTGGACTAATCATATTTCTGGTTCATTTCCACAATTACAGAAGAGGTCAAGTGGATCCTCCATTTTAATGAGTTGACTAAAATCTGGCAGCATGTTGTTACAAGGCAGATAATTTGTAAAAGCAGTGTGTGTTTTAGGTCACATCTTCACTCCACATTGAATGGAAATAAACGGGTACCTTTCTGTGCAAATGCTGCCTCTTCTAAAATGTCTGTTAATTTAACTTGTATTATTATACATTATGGTTGTTGTCTGCTCTTCCTGTACACTGGTTTCATTCTCTGTATTCTAATTTTAACTGATTATAACAGAGTGGGAAAGTGCAAGACCTCTAGTTGAAATTCAAAAGAAAATAAATGGATTTTTTATGCCCTGAAGAATCTATTCATTACTAAATCATTTATCTTTGCAGAAGGAGTGCCTATATTCAATATGTCTTCCTATTTCCCTGATTTTATTTCTCCGTAAGTATGCTCTGTGCTTGCAAATAAGTCTCCCTTGAACTTCCACCTATAGGCTTTGCTTCTGAAAGTCTGAACAAGAGTATAATTAACAATGTCAAACACATATCAAAGGTTGTATATAAAGCTTGGACATTGCTGTGTCTTCCCTAAAAATGAAACGTGGATCAAAATGTACAACATTATATACTCCTGGGATTATCAAAGGCCTATTGCAACAAGGGAAATGGAGCAGAGATACACATGACCTTTAAACAGGCTCACTCCTGCTTTTTGGCTTACTTCAAAGATTTCTTAAAGGGACTAGAGAGAGTCATTAGGAAGAAGGGGAGGGAGGAGAGGCATTAAGATTGTTTAAATTGCTTTTCCTTAATTCCAAATTGTCTTTCTCTAGTGAATCCTAAGTTTATTACTTATATTACATTTCAGGCAGTGCAATTACATTCTTACCTTGAACAAAGAATGAACTTTGGACAGTATTATGAAGGGTTTACAAATAAACAGCTCTGTTGCATAAAACTTACATATCTGAGGCAGAACTTCCTTCTTCCCTGATTAGACACATTCATGTAATTTAATTTGTAAGCTTCTTCAGCTGCCATTTGAAAATGTTTGGGTTTTGTTTGCAATAAATAGAAAGTTAAAGTTCACAAACAAACCTCACAAGATTGTTAAACTTTTGAGACTCTGTTAAAGTTACTCTGAATGCTGTCCTTACCAGTTCATGTATTAAATATTGGCTTTCAGTTTCAACTTGAACTGCTGTCTTTGTTCAGGCTGGATTAAATCCAGCTAGGTTATCTAGTTTAGCTATTACCGTATTCTTCAAGTGGTGCTTAACTGTGTGCTTTACGTTCAAGTATTAAAATGTCTGCATAGGCAGAGAAGGTTTACTAATTTTATATCCTCATTTTAAAAATAAGAACAATTTTACATACACAGGTTAAAAATTAACAAATCAGAATGTTGGACTTTAACTCACTAGTCAGAGACAGCATAAGATTGGAATATATTTTAACTACAAGGTTGAAATATATGTGAAAATATGCAAGACACCTCCAGATGTAATACTCCAAAAGATGCTACATTTATTATAGTTGACTTATGTCCTACTGCAAACACTGGTGAGGTATCTGTCACCTTCACATCCCTGGGAATTGCACATTGCTATCTAACACAGACTGCAAGGTAGATTTGCAAACATTTGCAAAAGAGCATTTGCTTTTTACGTTCAATGTTGTGCCCCATTTCATTTGTGAGCACTGGCATGAATGAGTTTTTATTAGCAGAGATATAAGGGGATGGGGAGAGAGGGTGGCTGTGTCTATAACTGAATGCTGCCAAGTGAATTTGGTATTTACTATTTATCATACTTTCACACTCTAATTATCCAAACAGACCCCAAAAAAGAGGCATGTCATATGACCTAGGTCCTAGGGGACCAATTGTACACTCCAAATAATGAATAGTGAAGGGAAAAGCTTGGAAACAATTAGTTGGTTCAATTTGATTTGAATAAATAGTTGGTTAATGTCTAGATGGTGATTTGGATTCTGCATCTGCACATGACCAAAGGAAATAAGCAAGAACAGCACTCTTCTGTGATGCAGTCTCTGGGAGCAGAGGCAGAGAACTAAACAACCTTCTGCCATGTGTTTTATTGTGTTCTATCTGTATTAGTCTAAACAACTGGGAATGCCATTCCCAAGTGTTCAGAATCAGGACATCCTTTACCCTCACACCCCCATCTGGCTTAGAATCATAAGTTTCTTAGAAAACACAACAATTATTCATTTGTTTTTAAGCTGTTTGGCTGGATACAACTCTCAATTTTAACTTCTTTCTGAAATAACAGATGCAAATAACCTTTCCCCCCCTTTTTTTATTAGGGATGTAAATTTCAACACTTAATAATGAAACTGATAGATGCAGCTTGGGGAAAGAAAAAAAAAATCCAGGAACTCATCAAGCATTGCAAAAGTGACAAGTGAAGGGAGAACATCTCCTGGCAGTTTCCCTTAGCCTCTGCCAGGACTGGACTGCTGACTCCTGCCTCTGCCACTGCTGGTCAGCACGATTATTATCTGCATTGTCCAAGATAAGCAAACTGAGTCACTGTGTTAAGATCAGAATGCAGGAGTTTTGGCTTACTGCTCTATCTGCAGTCTCCTAGACTACACTAGACTATCTAATGCTTTCTATAACTGCACATACAAATAATATTAGGCTTTGGCACAAATCAAAACGACTTATAGATTTACTGCTTGGGTCTGGAATATGTTTTAGAGTTTACCCTTATTCCTGTACCAAATTGAAAGAATCTTCTGTGCCTGAAAAAGTCTGAGGCCGGACAAAGGTCCAAGCGGTAGAAGTATTGGGTTGTGATGCCAAACTTCTCCAAAATTGGCTGAGTTCTCTTTCCAGAGATTTGTCAGAGCTGGACTTTTGCAGAAGTTAGATTTTGATGTTATAGTGACAGGCACTATATAAAAACTCAAAAAAGACAGAAGAGGGAACAGGATTTTAGGGCACTGCTAAACCTCACAATTCAAACAGTTTATGCGTCTGGAAGAAATAATCATGTGGTGTGCAGAGGACAAGCTGGAACCTTGGCCAGCATTAATGCTATTTTTAGTCATATTAAGGCCCAGTCACTTGCCACCAACATTAGTGGGAGAGTTGTCCTGGGATCAGGACTCTCAGAGATCAAAAGTGGCTCTGGGTTTGCTTCAGAAAGGTCCACCCTTCCTCCCTCCCCCCAAGTCGTAATTAGGTCTCTCTCTTTCTCTCTCCTCCAGTCGTGGTTGTTCCCAAATTTGCTGACCTCATGTAATTCCTAATTTGACAAGCTGGTGCTTTTTTGGGGCTATTTTTGTCATAACAAGTTCAAAACAGAACAGCCTGTCTTTAGAAGCCTCCATTCATAGGAATGTTGGGACATTTCATGCAACACAACACCACTACAGAGGAAACCCAGCTTTGTCTCCATGAAAATAAATGCTTGCAAAGGCAGCAAAACAACAGGAGGGGAAGCTTTCTTTTTGTTCCAAACAATTTTGCCAAGAGCACACATAAAAAAAAAAAAAAGCACCTTGGGCAAACAAAAGATGAACTTGTTAATAAGAGATAAGTTATTGGCCTTGCATTTCAGAGGAAAACAAAGATTCTTGGATGCCTTTTATTTATATAGCTCAAATATTTCCTCCTAAAATATGTGCTGTTTAAGAGTCAAACATTCAATGTCAGGAATTACTAGAATGCTGATGTGTTGTTTTATTTTTTTTTTAGGCAAAAAGTGTTTGTTTTAGAATTTGTTTTGAAGTTATTTTATTGTTGTTTTGTTGTTGTTTTTTTTTTTTAAACTGTCAAGCGTCCTGATTTTTTTATGCTTTTGCTTTATTTGGATTTACTAATATCCTTGTTTTCCTAACAAGTCATCCTTTTCCTGAAGTTAGTTGCTTAGTTACTCTCCATGTAGTTCAGAGTTCACTAGCATTATTAGTACCAACCTATAAGAGAAACAAAATGAGTCAGAAAATCTCTGGGAACTACTTTTTTTTCTCTCTTTATATTATACCAAAATTAATCAAAATTCTTCACCCAGCCAACAAACTTAATGGCAGGAGACCCAGCCCTGCTTGGGGAAGGGCTACCAGTGAAATGTTCTGGTTTTCTTGCTAAAACTTCCTGGGAAAAGTCCAAGTCATATTCAGACAAAGACTTAATGAACTAGAATAGAAGAAACCGCATCCATCTTTCTCTCCTCTGTCAGCACGGCAACGTCACTGATGAGTCAGAACTACAGGAGCTATTGAGCAAAAGTCAGCAGCTGGAGCAGCGAGAACAGAGAAGCAGCAACTCGCTTCAGCTCCTGCCGGCTCAGTAGGAAGGAGAATCCCAGTGCACGCAGGACAGGGTGCACCTTTCCTCCAGGACAGTCCCGGCTGCAGCTTAGAGCAGCACAGATCAAACCGAGAAACTGATGGGCTTGTGCTGGTACAAAACCTGCACGTGGGGCAGACCCCATCCCCTCCAAATCATCATATATGCTAATTGAAAACAAAACACAGCTTCCTAGCATCTTCAGGATAAAGTATATTCTAGGAACCTGGGAAGTAGTGTTTGGGGAGTTTTATTATCAGCTCTTTAGCTTCTGCATCTACTGTCTCTGCTCGATTTTCAGGAGGGAACCAGCTACCGTTACACCAAGAAATGCAACTCTGATTGTTTTCCACATCTGAGAGAGTGGACCGAAGGACTTAACTGTATTTATTGGAGTTGTAGTGCTGAAGAGAGTGGATGGGAACACAGGCAAATCTGAAACCACAACATTTCCCCTTAACAAATAGTGCTGGATGGTCCTGACATTTCCATAGGAATTTTATTGGAACTAGATAGGATGATTCATATGAAGAAAAATGTAGTTTTCTCTCATTCAGAGTGTCTTTCCATGCAGAACAGACCTAGCTTAACACTGGCAAGCAAGAGTATTTGGACCTTGTAATTGCTTATGTTCTGGCCCTGGTTTTTGTTGTTTGGTTTTGGTTTTTTTTCTCCCTTATCCACTCGTACAGAAGATAAGAACAATAAACAGAAAATGGCCCACAGGAGAATAATGCTGATTTCCTCGTGCCACTTCAGTAATACCAATCTGCTCTGATTTAATGATCAGTGGATAAATTATAACTGGTTGCATCTCTGCAGCACTGCAAACCCAAATAAGTTTTGTGTTGCGTTTTGACTTTGAAATGGTGCCCAGTTTCTGTTCAAATTCTAGTAAAATGAGCAGATTTTTGTATTATTTCCAATCTGCCTAGATTTATTTATGAAAATTATTTGAAATTCCAAAATGTAAAAAGACTATATTTAACAGTTTTGTGAGTCTGCAAATTGCAAGTAATGCAACCCATTGGTGTCATAAAGCCACAAAATGAAAGGCTAAATCCTCTGAAATAAAACTTCAGAATACCATAATGTTCTTAAGCTGTAACAACAAGCTTCTCCCAGTTTTTCTGACATTGTTCCAGAACCTGCTAAAACTCCCAAATTAAAGGCTAAAATAGCTCTGAAACTGTGGAATGGCTTTTGTTTGTTTGTTTATTTGTTTTCCTGCTTCTGAGGAAAACATTTCATTAATGTTTTTAACAAATAGGTGATTAACTTAATGGCTGATCATTTGTTCTTCAGTTACATAATTGGAGCTACTAGTAGTAATACAGTTTATTCTCATAAACTAGAATTACAGTTCTGGCCTCTTGGAACACACCTAAAACCTGATCTTAGCTTATAGCAAGTAGTTAGCTTAATCAGGAACATTATGACCTTCTGAATGAAGAATAAGATGCATCTACTTGACTGGAAGGATTTTTTAATTGGTTCTCCTGAACCAGCAAGGATATGCTCAAGGACATTCCAAGGTTCCAACTATTCCCACTGGATCTGCACTTAACACTTAAAAGATGCTCCATTTTCTTGTGTGGATAGGCTGCACCTAATCTGGTGTCTATCACTCAGGTGATCAATTCTTTCTATGGTCATCCCACAAAACAGAAGTCAAAGAAAGCAGCAGGCAGCCTGAACCTGGGGGGCCCTAGGTGATGTAGACATCCTTGAAGCTCAAGGAATGATACAGGCTGTGGGTGAAGTGGGTGCACTACACCTCCTTGATCTCTCGGTCAGGCTTCTAGAAAAAGCACGGTCACATCCTTCAGTTTAGGAGTTCTGAGGGTAGAAATAGACCCAAATCATGACTGCATGTCAGATAAAGTTGTATAAAGAGGGGTGAAGTGGCCATGCAGTTTGTCAATACAGTCAGATTTTGCCCTTTATGATAGTTACTAGTGTCCTGCTCCAACAGCCAACCTGCAGCAACGAGAGAGTGTTAAAAGCTGGCACCTGTAAGAACTGAGCTCAGAGGTGAGACCATAGTGGATATATACTTTAGCTAGCCCAAATAAATAGCAAAGCTAAGGTGGCATAAAATTCAGAGAATTTACCAGTCTGCATGTAGAAACCCTATAGATACTTAGTAGCTTTCACATCACACCTCCTAGCTGAGGGGACAGAATATCTTTAAGTATAAAAATAAATTTTTATTAAACTCTTTTCATTTGTTGTTTTTTTTTTTTTTTTCCTTGGGAAAATATCCACCTGGAATCAATTTTTTTGTGCAATGTTTTGGCCTAATAATTGATCTTGATTCACTAACCTGTTTTGGAAAACTCTCCTCCAAAAAACCATAATTTTTGCTAATGTATAAGATCTGCAGCATTTGGTACTTGAAATACAGTTAGCAGTTATTTTGCCAAATCACCAACATGTTATTAAAGCCGATGTGGCAGTTGGTGACTTTGGGAAGCCCCATGCAGCCATGTGATCACGTGAGACTTTCCATTCCCCTGTATAAGATTAAGCAAGTCTCTAGCCCTCATAGCAAGGTGACTGGAAAATATGAACCATGTATCTTCAAGATACAAAAAGAGAATAAAAGAACCAAAATCTATAATTTTAAATACAATTTTTCCACAGTCATGCAGGGTCTGACTTAAAAATTTTAAATCCTTTGCAGTACTGGAACAAAGTAACAGCAAATCATTTCTGGGGACTGATTTAATGGACTTTTCTAGACTTTGGGGTAGGATTAAAACCCTAAACAGGTACAAAAGTTTCAGGGCCATGGGAGAAGTCCTGTCCCCATCCAAGTACCCTGTGGCTTTGATGCAGACAAGGTTTTACCTGATGTGTTAGTCCTACCCTGAACAGGAATGTTTTTTTCCGAGTTGAGGTTAAAGTGCACAGGTCTCTGTGACACAAATACTCGCACGTGCCAGTTTTAGAAACTTTGAACTTTTTCTCCAAACATTTGTTCCCTAACTCAATCACACATATGTTCTCAGAAAGCAAAAGAGAGATGGGATACAAGTAGAGCCAAAGGGAATGTGTTCAAAAATTTCAGCAAATATTAGCAGAACATATTTATTTATTTGCAGTTCCTGTCTGTCTTGAGAATTAGCAGCAATAATCAAGGGAAATTTCAAGCACAGCCAGCTCCTGATATCATATCTACTTCTTGTAGTGTTTATTTATTCCCATCCTTTCCAGTTCAGATTAGTCACTCTAGTATATATATTTAAAATGGACTTTAAGTTATGGTTTGCCAACAAAGCAGCTATTTGAGGTAGTTCTATTACCTGTGCTCCATTTTGTTCTAGTCTGAGTGAAAAGAAACTGAAAATAAGCAAAGCTTTTCCAAATCACCGTGCATAGTAACAAGAAGTTCTCTCAGCAGTTCTAGCAAGCTGTTTTCATAATTGGATGTTTTGCATACTCCCAGCATTTCAAATATGTTTTTAAGTATGAAGAGTTTTGGATTTTTTTAATCTTCCTGCCATGTTTGGTGCATAATCGCCTGCTGAACACAGCTTTATATTGATTGGTCATATTGCTGCTTGCAAACTTATTGTTTAGCCACATCTGTTATTTGTCACTAATCCCCCATAATTAACTCATGTGAGGCCTGATTTGCTCAGACTTCAGGATTTAACAGAGACTGTTCCCTATCTCTCCAGAGGTGCTCAGCACCGTGCAAGTCTGCATCTGAAGAGGGGTACATTGAGTTCAAAGAGGTCTTATTAGTTGTGAAACACTGTAATTGGGTTTACTGGAACTGATCCTAAAATTGTATATAATCAGATATGATTAATCTTCTTTTGATATACCCATGTGTGCAGTATCTGAAGTCTAGTGATAACCCAGTCGATGTTATTACAAATAACGAAGTATTGATCATTTGGAAGAGGCTTCCTTCTCTCCAACCTGTTCAAATTAGCCTTTTGCATATAAAGAAGATCAGACTTTTATGCACCCAAAGATGGATACTCTTGCCCAACAGCTGCATAAAAATAGGTGTTTTGTCTAAGGAATACTTGCTATGACTTCTTGAGTAGGATTTTCCACCACATTATGCCCTAAAGAATTCTTCTGGGTTTATTTTCTTGGGAGTCATTCCTTCCTCACACTAAAACCCACAACAGTCTTTGGATCTCACAAGCCACAAAACTCAGGCAACGTAAGTGTGCTCAGGAGCCCTGAACTGCCTCCCAGGCCCTCTGAGATCACCTTGCAAGGTGCCAAAATTTTCAAGACAGACCAAATTGCTGATTTTGTTATGGCTAGACCTGATCAGCTGCCGTGCTGTGCACAATAAACATTGTTCTGATTGTACCCCAGAATGACACAATTACAACTAAAACTTCACACATCATGCAGTAGTAGTATTTATATCAATACGACACCTTAATTTGATAGTGAGTCTATAGATTGGCAAAAGGAATTGGTCATATTTGCTCTATAGTGTCAAGTTCTAATATTTAATTAGAATTCTTAATGTAGATAGATTAAAAATAACAGGCAAGATATTCTGCAGGCATAAATATTCATGGCTTCAATGAGTATGAGCAAGTTATACTTGTTTACACCAGCTCAGGGAATTGAACATTTCAATGTAATAAAATATTTCCTACAAAACAGCTTGATGTGAGTACTGTATAGCACAGCAGAAACCAGGAATAAAGCATGTACAACTAAATCTCCAACAGATTCTAGTGTGACCTTCAGGAATAAAGCCAGCCACTTCGTCCTCTGCCAAGAAAGTCTGCTCTTTGGTAAGACCGCTGTCACTACAAACTAGACCAGACATTTTAAGCAGAAAGAATTTTTTTTTCCTCTTTTGGGAATCCTCTTTTCAGCATTGAGTGAGCAAGCAAAGTCCCAAAGGGCATCAGACACAGACTTGGACAATTACAAGTCAAACAAGAGCCAAATGGGTTTACCCAGAGAGTAAGAAGCTGATGAAGAGAGCAAAAAAAAAACCAAAACAACAAAAACAGGAGCCAGGAAGGTCACCTGTCTGTACAGAGTGAGGCAGCCAGAAGTGGCACACACATCTTCTAACCCCCCCAGATCCTCTTGTCTCCATCTCTACCCCCCATGTTTCAGCACAGGCCAGGTCACAAAGACCTATTGTGTCAATTATTTTTATCCACAATTGCCTGAGTAAAGACACATGTGCAAATGAGCTTCTCTTTGGATGCAACACCAGCTTTCCTCCCAGAAAGTTAGGAAATGAACACCTGCACTGCAACAGCTGGAGCTGGAGTGGGACGAGGGGATGGTGACTCCTGATTCCCAGCATAACCAGGCAGTGATGCAGTGCAGAGATGTACACTGTTTGCAGATGTAAGACTGCCAGGTATTCAAATGTGGCTTTCTACAATACTGACTGGTAGATATCAGCCAATTTATTCATGGAAAAGCTAGATTTTTTTCTAAAGCCTCTGTTCTGTCTAATGATAGCATGGGTTTACTGTAATGATTAAGGCTCAAGTTTTCTCACATCTGTGAGGAATGCTTAGACATTCAAGTTTAAAAATAAAAATATCACTCTGGGCAGGATTTTAACATTTTTTTTGAGTGAGTGTGGGATGATGGGTGGGTGGATTAGATAGTAATCAGTTGAATAAACTCAGCTGAGCTTTGAAAGTTAAACTTCAAGCTATACAGGAAAATTTGCATGGTGGGACATAAAAAAGAGTTTAATTGTGCCTGGCATGATCTGTTTTTATAAAGGTGTACTAATATAAATGCACTTTTAAGAAATCAAGATTATGAGATATCCAAGTACTTTAAAAACACATAAATGACTTAATAATTTGTTTGATAATTCAACAAGTACAATTGATAGATAGGAAACTAAGGCACAGAAGGGTTCAGTTGAGCAAGATTATACATGAGCAAATGCCACTTTGGGGAATTAAGTTAATGAAAAATTTGTCCTATTTGTTACTGCCAAAGGAGGAGGAAGCATTTCCTTCCCAATATAACTGTCATTACAGAACATAAACACGCACTAACAAAATGTAATATTTTGATGCAATAAAGCACATTTCCCTTTGTTACACTTTTTGCATATAAGAATGCACTGTGTTTGTGCATTCAGATGCTCATGCAGGCTCTTTTATCTAGATTTAGCAGGCTCTTTTATCGTACACTCTTTTCTGCCTCTTTCCACACATAAAGATTCAAAGAACTATCTTTCCATAGCATGTAAAGAAGTAACTAATGATATGCTATCGAGGAAGTAGTGTTCTCCTAGAGGAGACAGTTTCCTTTCAGAGATGCTAAAACAAAACCTCTATTGAATTCTTGCTCATATCTTCATATCTTTGGGGTTTTTTTTCCTTTTTTTTTTTATTTTCAACCACACTTAAAACTGCACATGCTGACATGAGATTGTACAACATGCTTTAGGATTTTCACATTAAGTCTGACATTTATTCCTGAAAACTAGGAGAGATGATTTCTAACCCAAATGTTTAGAACACAACTTAGTAGGTTGCTCTTTAGTAGAAATTTCTTCGTTACAAAGGATTTTGGTCTTGGAACTCCACATATGCTACACTTAATTTCACCACATGCATGTGAATTTATTATTGAGGGTGCATCCCTGCCACTGACACATAATCAGACTGGTTAAGTGTTCTAGTGGAAACAAAGTATTCCAGGAATCTGAAACATTCAGTAGAAAGATAGGGTAAAGGAGTTTTTCTAGTACCAGTGAAAGAGTATAGTACACTAAGCATTCCTAGTGAAATAAAAAATACGTTTATGTTAACTCAAACGATGCATTTCCCTCAATAGCACAGCCTTTCCTAAGCCCTGTGGAAAACAAGTAATGTTTTCAGTTTGCCAGATGTGGCAGCTTCTTACTAAATGTTGCATTGCTCTGTTACAAGCCCTTGCTTGTGTTAACTTGTTGTGTTTGAAAGCAAATTTGCAAGCAAGTGGAACTTGTATCCCAATCTGTCAATAATTCCTCATCACACTCCACAAAAAGTCACTGCTTTCCTTTTTCCCCGCCCGACGAATGTGAAATTGCAGTAAATCAGTCAACAGCACTGTTTAGCATATAAAGCAGAAAACTTCAAAGCAAAGCAGCCTTTTCTCTCCACCTATGAAATTCCAGACCATGCTCCTAAATTCAGGGAAATCTACTCGTCCTTTCTACTTACAATTCAGAAAACCTCGGTGATGCATATTAAAGGGCTTCTGTCAGCTTACATTGTTTAAAAATGGACTGATTAAAAAAACACTTGGGTAGAGCACCCTTTATATACTGTGTGAGCAACAGTCATCTGGTAAGGCTGCTCTCTCTCAGCCCACAGAGGAGTGGATTTCAGCGGCTGACAATCCCTTACCAATCCAAAATGCATTTTTATTGTTTGACTTTATGAATTCCATTTAATTTTTTTTTTCCTCTTTAGCTAGGACTTTCCTTAAGATTTGCTCAAAGGAAGCATGCCCACATGTGCTCACTCCCACTTTTCTTCTTTCCACATACCTGCCTATTACAAGATCTTCACCAATCTAATTATTTTTCTTCCAAAATTCAGGGGAAGAATTACCCATGTTCTTACACTATATTATGTTAATCTTTATCTTATGCAAGATAACATATTGTTATATTAAAATTATATTTCTGTACAAATAAATAAACAAAACACATATGCACAAAAAAAAAACCCCAAACAAACCAACAGCAAAGACACACAAAAAACCCCCAACTTGTCCAGGTTAAATGATACTTTCATATCTGTATATTTGATATAGAGTGTTATGCTGTATGTTTTCTTGAGCAGCAGCATTAGCAAGACATTCCTACCCCTTTTCTACTCCCTCCTCCTTTTCCTACCATGGCCAGACTTCACCACTCTAATTTATACAGATTAAAATGTCTATAAGGTTGTGTTGTAACCCAGATCACCCAAATTACCCTTTAAAGTAAATTTCTTCCCTGAAGCAAACATATCATCATACTATGCCCTGTGAATCCCCCCAACGTCACTAACCATCCATCTCTATAAGGAGGACTTGGTCCATGCTGAATTAGAAGATGGCTATTTTCTGCAGCTGAAATTAATTTCTTTACATAGAAACAGCATGAAGCCTGTGCACTATTCAATAACTGCTGAACCCTGATGATATTAGATTTCTTCACTCTTATTTTAACCAGTTAATTATCAGGAGTGATTTCCCTCCTGCTTTGTTGTGTGTTTAAGAGGCGCAGGAAGTAAAGGTATCAAGAATTCCTGCAGTTACACCACAGGCTTCTGCTAGTGAACTGCTTAAATCTGGGCTTTATGTCTCCATTACATTAACAAACCTCTCATTTGGATACGTTGCCCTTTCCCAGGATCTCGGGTGCAGATTTCCGTGTGCCTGATCCACATTCACTGAAATCAAAAGAAAAACTCCCGTTAGCTTCAATGATTTTGAGACTGTGCCCTGTGTAGTCTGATAGATGTTGGGAAAAAAAAATGGAATTATCATTACATTAGAGACCTAAAAGGAATATGCTTCAATACGACTTCTTTGGACAAAAAAAGTTTTCTTTTATTAAAAACAATAGCCTTAAAAATCAGGTTTAACAAGGACTGTGCTCTTTCACTAACGTGCCTAATAAACTCAGCATTGTTCAACCTTCACGTGTATTATTCACAGCAAAGAGAACAATGTTAAACATGGTTATCAATGTAAACAATTCCTACCTATTACTGACAGGCTACAGACAAAGCAGCTTTCTGAACAGGATCTAAATTGCCTGCACCCTGAAAGCCATAGTTAGGAGTTTTGGAAATACTGCAGCTGAACAACATAGCTATGTTTGCACATTTGTTTGTGAAAGTGAGCTTTGGAAAGTGTAAATGATGCTGGCTTTACAAAACTGGGGAGATTCAAACCACCGGGTTAAGTGTGCAGTCTGTTGTAGCAGTTAGACCAGCCTAGCAGAGTATTATTTTTCCTGCCAGTTTGCCATTAGGCTGTCTTAAGTGCCACGTGAAATCACCCTTTACTTGCTGAATCTTTTAGTCTATTCAACACAAGAGGAAATCAAGGTGGCAAATGAGAAGCAGCTCTGGCAGCAGTGCTTCCAGCTCACACTGGACAAGTGCCTGAACTCCTCCAAAGTTTCAGAGCTTTACAGTTATCAGTACCTAAACTGGCTAATTTAAGTGAGGGTTAGATATGTCAACACAGCCTGCAATCCTGCCTTCAACTGTAATGTAGGCTTAGGCTGTGTGCTGGTGTTTAAGGCAGATACAGCTGTAGCAGTATAAGGAGTTACTGCCTACAGCTGTTTGTTACTGCCCAGTGTACCAGTTTCCCTCCTTCCCAGCAAGGCAGGGGAGACAGGGTGAAGGTACCTCAGCAGCAGTGGGGTGGCTCCACAGCTGGAAGGACTGATGCCCATGTTTAGTATCTCCATAGGGCAGGGCCTTGTCTCAAGCTTGTTAAGGTCAGCTTAGCTGAAGCTAAGCCACTGAAAGGCTGTGAAAGATGCCCATATTTCAGGATACTCATTTCATCTGCAGCAGCATATTTTTAAAAGAGTGCAGCAACGTTTCTCGACATTGCCCAGCCCTCACAGCAGTACCAACAGAGAATGAGAGAATACCTTGTTTATTGGGGCTTGCAGGAATTGTAGCAGCTGTTACACAAAACACATCAAAGGAGTCCTTTTTCAAAAGGCACCCGAACAAATAATGAGTCTAAGGGTCCAGTATTTTATTTCAGATGAAACCAAGCTGTCTAGTGACTCACTTTTTTGTCATTGTACAAAATGCTGCTACTGATACACGTCTGTGTGGAGGAAGACACCACACCAACTGTGCCATGACTCATCATGTCTGTAAGGAAAGGTGACTACAGCTCTTGTGTGTCTGTCTGGCTGGCTGGCTGTGACTATGTGGAATACAGATTTCAACAGTACTTACTGACAAATACATCTTAACCAAAACACCTCTTTTAAACACACTGTATTCTTCTGCCTCCCGAGTTGTATAATTTCATCATAAAGCAAAATCTGTTTCTAATCAAGGGGATGCTCTCTATCCATTGATCTTCCTTAGCTAATCCTGTAGCTGCTTTAAAAGAACTCTGAACTGTTTTTCTTTCACCATGTTAATCAGGTACATGAAGATTTTAGTCTTTATCCCACTATCTTAAGTTGATGGGGTTTTTGTAAGTTATAAATGTTTGCATTAGCAGATGGTGGTTTTATCCTTCATCATAGGTCCTTAAATAGATTAAGTCAATGTTGTCAAACCCAAGGGAATGAAAGAAAAAGTCAGGCACACAGGAAACCTTATGGCCTGTGACAAATCAATACCTTTCTTAATCTCCATAAACATTGGGATTTCTACTCTAAGAAGCTAATAGTGAGAATTCCTGGTCTCCTTTCTGATTTTGATGCTCAATTACAAAGACAGGGTCTTGATTATCCCTCAGTGTTGTGTTTCCTTATTTTTAGGAGAAAATTGGATATGAAATAGCTCCTGTCTGCAAAGCTAACTGGATGCTACCAGTCTTCACATGTATGTCCTTATACTGACTTGTCATGTGGGTCCATCCCCCTGCCTGCTTCTGATCAGTGTACCATCCTAGAGAAGAGACTCAGAACTTGCAGCTCCCCCATCCTGAGAAGGAGCCTTAGCTACAAAGTCATCTGCAAGTGGTACCATCTCATTAAACAGCAAATGTTCTCCAAACATCATCTGGGTCAGAAATTCTAGTCCACTCTTCAGTTCACAAAGTCACCATGCACAGTGCAAGTATTTTGTCAACAGTATCTCTCTGTCTTTTTAGCTGAATTGAGGCAAATTCACACCTTGTGCAAGTTTGTGGGTTTTTTTCTATGTCAACATCAAAGTGAAACATTTACTTTGCATTGTGCTTGACTGCAGTGGCCACTATGAACTATTAGAGTCTGGATTAAATGCAGAAGCCAAATCTGCATTAATGACTCTTTCTACCTGGGATAAACCATCTGCATTACCCAAGCAGACAGTTTCGGTAGCATCAGTTCCATTCTGCTCTTTTAAACATCAACAAGTTCATAAAGCTGTTGCCAAATGAAACAAAGCAAACCTTCCCCATGAGTGCAAAACAAAGGTAGAAAATGGAAAGAAAAAAACCCAACACAACATAAAAAAAGTTTGAACTTCTTTCCCCACAAGGTTTGGTGTTCCCAGGATTAAGACAAGATGAAAAATCATTGCTCAGAGCTTTAAAGAGAAAGAAAACTGTGCCTAAGGACTCTAAATCAAAGACAGATTCCAGTTCCCCTCACCTAATCCTTCTCAGGAGCAGGAGAGAAAATTGTGACAGTGGGTGGGCATTAAGGACCAAAACAGAAACATATTTTCCTACTTTCCTTGATAAACGCCTAATATTTTTTTAGTATCTCTCTGCTTTGCAATACCCTCAATCAAATGCTTCCTCACCCATCAGCTGAGAAGTTCCAACAATTTCAAACTGTTGAGTCCCATCAGGTTAACCCAGTCTGGTGAACTCAGACCTCCCAGATGCTCTAAGGTAAAAAACCCAAACCTTAGCTCATCTTAGAAGTAAAGGCGTAGAAGTAAATGAAGAAGTCAAATCTTACCAGTCATTCAAACATCTGAACAGTAATACACACTTTGATTTAACAATGGAGTGAGAACAGCCCAAATAAATCTGATTATTTCAGAATAGCAACAATGGGGCAGCCAAAATTGAGATGCACTTAGGAAGTAATTGATGTTGGTAGGGCCGAAAGACAGTAGACACATCTTTTATGATGCAGAGTTCCAACACAAGTTCTCATCTAGAGAAACCTGACCTGTGTGATTAATTTTCCACCCACAATCCATCAGGTGTTAAGGAAGAAGCAGCAGGGCAGATCCATGCCCAGCACAGCTGTCCCTGCTGTGAGGCCACAAGCATCCAAAGGGGAGATGGCTGCCCACAGGTAGGTAGGTACAAGTGCCTCAACTATCCTGCTAAACCCCATATGCAGGTATGAATTACAAACCTAAATCTTGGGTAAGATGGAGCTATAAAATATATGAATTCTCTGTTCAGTGTGTTCTTCTGACACTGGCCATCATCAATGACACACAAAATCAACTGGCTTATTACTTATTATGTTTTTTTCCTTAAGCAAGGGGACTTTGAAGTAATTTGCTCACAGGCAGTGTGATCTTTAAAGCTTGCTCTGAACTCAGCTTATTCAAGTCGTGTTCATATGTGAACACCTTAAGTACAGCACACAGGTCTTTCTCTCCCCTCCCCAAAGTGACAAACAGTAATGATGGCTTGTGAAATCCAATTTTGCATTTTACTTCAAAGTATTTTATTTCATAAGCTCCTGAAACCTTTTGTATTGATCCCAGTTAAGGTCATCTATCTGCCAGTTTCTACTAGTCTTTTCCTCACTGCTGACTGTGGCATGTCTGCCACTGAGGAAAATATGAAACCTGACAAATTGATACAGCCAGAGAACTTCTGAAGCAGTGTGTATGTCTTTCTGCATCTTTTCAGAGAAAGACATAAATCCAGGTTTATATAGTTATATATTTTGTGTACATAGAGACAGTTAAAAATCTATCTAATATAGACAGGACAGGAATGAATGTAGATTTTAAGATATGTTTCCCACAAAACAAGTTTATATACATTTTATAGATGACATAGCTTAGACTTATGAAAATATAAATAGGTATCAAACAACAAAAAAATACCCATTTGAGTTCAAGCAAGCACAATTTGAAGTCTTCCTAGACATGCACTCCCTCAGAATCTGCCAGGATATATAGAAAAAAAAAATCTTTATATAAATTATTATAACTAGCAAAGGACCATACCAAATTGTTCTGACTTCCCAACGAATCAGAATAAAATGCCTTTTGAACTAGATGGCAATCCATTGAATTGGAATTATACATTAGGGCTACAGCTCCTATGTTCGGCAGAGACTCAAACCCTGTAAAGTCACCTTCAGAAAGTGGGCATGACCTCTGTTCTCGAGAGTGAAGGGTGCAATACTTTGGGCTCCTTCTTTTTCTTTGTTCTCATATGTCCCAAGAGTTCCAAAGGGAAACTGCAGAGGCAGCAGGACTTCCACCATGCTGATTTGCTTACATCCTACTGCTGAGAGGAAATTAGCTCATTGTAAACCAGACACGGATGGCTCTCCAAGTCAAGCTCGACACGGTGGGCAGGCTGCAGCCATCAGAGAGGGGCTGAATGGCAAAAATCACCTCAAATATGGTTCTTCCCAAAACTAGGAGCTCTTCTCCGGGCTGCTGGTTCATATCTCATTCTGGTGATTGTATGGTCACACCATGGCCTATTAGTGCTTTCTCTCTTCTTGTATTTCCATTGGGAAGATGGGAAATGAGAAGACAAGCAGCAAAATTCACACACACAAAAGAGCGTATTTCAGCCCACTCCCACGCTTGCTTCTCAGAGTTTTTGTCTAACTATTGCCAAGTTAGTTTTACAGTGTTTATACTACCACATTTTCCTTAAACTGGTGTGAACAAGACCAAACCACAGTGGCTTAGACCAATGATCTGGCTTTCGGTTTGTCTAGACACAATGCATATTACAACCGTTTGCAACTGCACGGTGCAAATCACTTTGTTGGGTCATTCTTCAAGTAGGGGCTTTCTCTACTGCTGGCAATAGCTGAGATTATGCAGGGGTTTCATAGTTGGAGACCTGAAAGAAGGAAGTTCATCTTAAACCTGAAAGATCATTCTTGGTCTGATTGCTATGTTGTGGCTGAAAAGCCCATAGAGAAGAGGTGCTGGTAGGATATTGAGTGGCCAAGTAATTGGAGAATGAAATGCAGCAGATGAAATAAAGTGTTCTGGTGTTTGTAAGCCAGTGATGCGAAGATCACACGCAGGAGAGAAATCAGACAAGGGCAAGAAAGAATTTTCAGCCTCTACATGAAGATACGTTAATGCCAAAGAATAATGTGAGGTTAGGGGCTTGCTCTTTATTGGGGAGCCCTTTGTGTTCTGGCTCTAGTACTGCAACATCTTCTAAAGACCTCGTTTTCAACTCAGTCTCTGTGGGATATGGCAAATGCAAATGAAATTACCTCAGAAATGAAAGTCTCTATTTGTGTAGTATTTGTAGCTGTTTAAAATACATTTTATGTCTGTGTTTGATTCCAACTTGACACGGCAGTTATTAAGAGTAGCATTTAAATGACTAAACCATTTGCAAAAGAGACTGTATGCATCTCCATTTCTTTAGGCAAAACAGCACAATCCTGGTAAGTGTTGGAGCATCTAAACTTGAATTTCAGTCCTAAAATGTCCACTTATTTCCTATTAATTTGTAAGAAGGCTTTCTAAGGAAAAGTCCTTCGCAAAAGGTTCTCAAATAACAAAAAGCCCCATAGCTCTGTCAGATTATTCTGTTTGCTGCTGCTTGTTACACCAAACGCACACTCCCAGACAGGTTATGCAGCTCTAGGGGCTCCCATATTTAAATATTCTCTGCCTGTAGTTGATATTTCGCTGCTTTTAGAGTGTTGTAATGCTGCATTCTTTCAAGATCACTCAGAGCCGAATTGTACACTTTATCACTTTAGCTAAATAATAGCCTAATTAAAAAGTAAAAAGTGTTCTTTGCCATTTCATCCTGGATGAACAATTGAAATGGAAGGATGAGAAGTTCAAAACAGTAGAACAATGTAATGCAACAAAACAATAATTAAGAAGTCAAATCTACACCTCTCTACCATATTTCACAAAGAAAAATAATCTATTGCCCTTCCGAAGACAATGGCCCTTACTGTAAATCTCTTGTACAACAGAAAGAATTTCTCAATCCTGAAATTATTCTAAATGTTTCACATGCCTATCGATTCCTTCAAGTTACAAGAGCTAAACAAAGACAGAGAATCACACTCTGACCCCTTTAAAAACATCAAAGTGCCACACTATCAGTCCTGAATCTTCTTTACAATCCAACCTTGGGTGATTATGTTACAGTGCAACTGACTATTCATAATCTGTCCTGAAACTACAAATTATTTATTGATTTTTCTCTAATATTATCAAGTTCTAAAGAATAATTACTGGTGTAATAGTTAGCCAAGTTGTTATGAGAATTGTAAGCCCTTTTGGTTAATGCATGGCATATGTCTGAGGCATTCAGCTAATTCACATATCTGTCTGCACTATTAATAGAGAAGGTTACATGCCAATTATCCAGGGTTCAATCAGCCTGTTAGGATACAATAGCTGCAGTGTTCACACACTTGATGTGCCACATTCCTCACAGACATTATAAGCAGCTGGTCCAGATAAGACCACTGGGGCTTTAATATTTAGGAATCGCTCCTTCATCCAACCTGGATTGTGATTTTTTTATTGTTATGTTAACTGAAGTTCTTTTGTTACCTCTAGTATTTATTATTTTTAATTATTTTTAGATTCAGTGGTATCGAAGTCAACTGACATTTTCCTCCTGTTAGAGGGAAAACAGACCATTGTAAATGGCTGTAGCAAACCCATAGACACAATAGATTCGGGAGTTCTCCAAATTCCCCCAACTAACAGCATTCTTCTGTAGTGAGGAGGCATGTTAATACCTCCTGTATCACCCAGATCTGCCCCCCCAAAAAATGGAGCACGTTGAAAAGACTACTCCTTATTCAATGCTTAATCTCATTTCAGTATTTTGCCTGCTTTACTTAAAAAGCAAAATGAATTATTTATATATTTAAAACAACAACGACAGCCAACAAAACAAAACAACCAACAACAAATACAAACAAATAAAAACCCCAAAACATTCATTTAGATTGATATTTGTCCCACGTTTTTATTTTGTTATATTTTGGGGTCCAGTAACTTTGGAAGAAGTATTCTTAGTTTAGCCAAAGGTAAGAAACTGCATGCAAACAACCAATTTAGAGTGCCATGTTAGTGAAGCCACTGTGAGCTCGATTGGGGATTTCACCACATGAAAACCAGACATTCATCTGTTCCCATGGAGATACTCCTTCTCCCAGTCAATCAGGGAGCTGTTCAGGTCAAACAATAGGCAGTGGTTCCTTTTCTCATCTTACAAATAGATACCCCCTCCCTCCTCCCCATTCTATTTACGGGCATTCTCAATAACATTTAAACATCTACAAAACAAGCAATTATATTTTCAAATGATTAGGAAAGAGTGTTTGCTGAGATTTTTATCAAGCTTAGAGAAAAAATGATAGGGACCTGAATTAAATAAAAATAAGGCCATCCTGGGCTCTCACATCCTAACCTTACATGTAACCTGATTTTTTTTAAGCAATATTTACAATACTTACATTAAGATAAAATTAATATTATCTTCAAAGGACTTGACCTTTGTTTGGTGCCAGACAAAAGTCTGTGAAACACTCTGAGATAACTCTATGTAACTTTTAAATTTTCAGACCAGAGCAAAAGAAAGACACTAATGCTGGGGAAATGCAAAGTGTGATTACTTCCAGAGCCATTAGTTATTTCCCAAAAATAAAGAAGCCCATAGAAAGCAGTTGTACAACACAGAACAGAAGATGGAAATTATGTTTTTACTGTGTTACTCCTGCTCAGGTATTTAGGGCAGGCTCAGGGCCACCACGTCAAGAGCACGTGGGTGGGATGCTTCCTTACAGTCATTGTCAATTTAGAACTACCTTTTTCTTCACTGTTGCCCATTTGTTTCCACCAAATTGTACATTTAAACATTTCATTATTATATAATGCTATACATATTTGTAAAATTATATGTGTTTATATCACTTTTATATGTGATTACTTAGAAACTATGTGCACTTTTTCTACTCTTAAAAAGTTCTTACCTCTCACGTGATCAGGTATTAAATTTCCCTCTCAAAATGCCTCTGTATTACTAAGCTTTGCAAATGCCCTAAGACTTGAGCACGCAGCCACTCCACCTGAGAAGGGCACTCATGAAACCAAACTGTTCAGCACCCTCCTTCCCCTCATTGACAATTTGAGAAACTGCAGAGCATTTTTGTTAGAGCTGCTGAAATGTCTTAATTCCTTTATTAATTGAAATTAATTATTCTTGATTTATTTTTTTTATTAATTCATCTCAGTGGTGATTAATCCATTGATTTGGGTTTGGTTTTGTTGTTTTGCATTTTGTTTTGTTTAATGCAAATGCACAGCTTGGCAGAGGGAGAGCACGCCCAAACCAAGGGAAAGGCCAGTAAAATTCCACAGTTATTTAACCATTAGATAACTAATCAGCACATACTTGCCAGCAGCCTAATCCAGGTGCCTCTGCCCAGCTAGCAAGCAAAATGACAGACAAAAAAAGATCTGTTGCAGGTGGACTGGGAGAAGTCTTTATTGCATAGAGTGGGTATCAGAATTGTTTCTTGTGTTGGCACAGTGGGGGGATATCAGAGTATGTAACACAAATGCGTACAAAAGTGAAATTCATTAATTCTCCTCTGAAAAGAAATTCCTTAAAAGAGGGGTTGCACTGAAGCTTGTGCCTGAAAAGCAGTGTCACAGCTTTGCATATACACGTGTAAAAGTGAAGTGTCAGATACCAACACGCTGATATCTGGCTCAGTGGCCATGCCTGTACGACAGCCCTACTAGTACGTAATCACCTAATAAATATTAATGTATGAAGGGAACTTCTGCGATTGAAAAAGAAACAGCAAATATACTACACTAGTTTCCTCCAAGTTCCTCCTTAAATACCATCTCTTCTGGGAGGCACCAGCATCTGTTCAGCCCCACTGCAGAAGCAGCATCCCCATACTCTCGCTGTCACGTTGCACTTCCCTTGTTTTATTCACTAATTGTCTCCTGCACTTCGAGGCTAAACTCCTTAGGAAGGCTGCGCACACAATGTCTGCTTTTATGAGGGATGCATAGTGGGCCTCTTGGTGTTACTGTATTACAAATACTAAACAAAGGTAATCAGCTCCTGCCAAGGGTGTGCTGAGGCCCTTCTAAAGTATGGCAGCGTTCGCCCCTGCAAGTGGGTAGAATTTCAAAGTGGCGTTAACCGAACCAGAAATATATGTAGAGAAAAAAAAAAAAAAAAAAGAGCATGATTTTCCCAACATGCTCTCTTTGGAAAATGGTAGGAAGGAAGGAAATCTGGCAGCGTAAGGAGAAGATTTTTGTTCAGATGAAATCTCAAGGAGAAGTTTAAAGAATCCCCGCTCAGCTCACCGAGAATAGAACAGGAAACTGCAAATGACACCAGTGGTTTGGATTGTACGATTAAGTAACTGCCCTCCTTTTTAATGAAGTCACTCAAGTACAACTAAACAGCAAAGCAAAGCAGTAAAGTCAATAGAGTTAAACTCTCTTAGCTTTAAACAAGCCTGGCCAGTTATACGGCTTCTCAGAAAATTGCATTTCCATCCCCACACGGGGAGATTTCATTTCTCTGAACGATTGGGCTAGAACAAAGAAATGTGAGCTCGAAACTGCTCCTGAACAGACTCTGTAAATAACCGGGAGGGGGGAGGAATTATAAAGTCAGAGATAGTTAATAAACAAACAAAATTAAATTTCACACTGCAAACGTAACTTTGGTATTAACTGCCCTTTGTGCCATTTAGCAAGAACCCAGTGACTACCTATTCTTGTCAGTGATTTCTCACCTATTGAAAGAACACATTTGCAAGTGACTTACCCTTTGAAACACCCAGTGCCGCTGAGAAAGGGCTGATGGGCTGGCACCTGTCGTTAAAATGCTTTTATCTATTGAATAAGGCTTGACTGAATTAACCGTTTTAAAGAAGAGCTCTGTTTTCGCATACTGTAGTTAACCCATTAAAGGAACAACGTTATCACTCACGACCCTCCCCTGAGGGGGATTTTTTTTTAATCTTTCCTCCCTGTTTTGGTCCTGTACAAACCCGAACTGTTTCCCACAAGTGCCGAAGGTCTCTGCGACACCCTGCACCAGCTTATTCAAACCCAGTAATTCTTGATCACGTATTTCTCTTGTGCCTTGATGCAAAGCTAAGGAGTTAGATCATGACCTTTCATATCAGCAGCGTGGTAAACAGCTACTGCATCTGGGCTCCCCGTCTACGGCTCCAGGGATGTAAATGAAAACTCACATAAATACATAAACATGTGTGTAAATATATTCAATAGTATGCTATTCAATGATACTTTAGGGTGAGACCAACGGTTAGATCACATTATCAAGATGGAAAATACAGTCGTCTGTTTTATTTCCTTTTACCTCTTCCGTGGAGTATTTCGAACACAGTGTAGTTTTACAGACAGCAGAAACTGTTTAACTTGCTATGGCAAAGCAGGAGGAGTTGTCAACCATAAAAAGGAAGTTGAATGTCATATTAGAAATGAGCTAGAGCTGTCTGTAGTGCTAATAGACAAACAGAAAAAGGGAAAGTAACAAAGAAAACATTACCCAGAAAAAAAAACCTCACACCAAAAGCAGAATTTTCAAAGAGCTGGATCCTACATTTTTGGCCATACCTAAGAATTGGTAAAGTAAATCTATGGATTAATTGATCCTAGATGCAAAACGAATCCTCATTAGGAATTCTATGCTTGCAAAAGAAGATAGAGGGAAATCAGGCAAGAATAATTATGACTAAGAAACCCTTCCCCTCCCAGAAAACCCACATCAGGTATGAAATGTAAATCGTAAGAGAAACCCTCTTTCCACTTAAGTAAATAGGAACGTGCTGATTTCTTTCACTAAGATTAAGATCTCAGACTAGGTGGTGAAATCATTTCTGTAAATACTAAAGATTTACTGCCCCTAACATGGAAATAAAACTTAACATTTCTAGTTTACTCCAAGCTGAACTGATGGAATTACTAACTTTCAACAGAAAAACATCTCTTTGGTGGAAGGAAGCAGGCACTGCCATCAGAGGCACCACACTGGGGTTTTGCCAGCTGCAATATCTGAAACTATCAATGATGTCCTATCTAAAGTTTCAATGGCAGAGGAAATGCAGGTTCCCAGCCTGTCCTGTGCTCAGGGCATCCAGACCCCAAGAGAAGTGAGTAACAATGAAATCAGCAGTGAGCAGAACACATTTATCATTTAAAAACTATATTAGCATTTTTATTTTGTCCCAGTGCAGCTGAACAGTAGCAGGACTGTGGGATGTACACATTTAGACTGGTGAAGGGGGGGGCTAAACCGTAGAGGCTCAAAACCACACACCACCAGTGATTCATATGAATTATTCTTCTAGGCAAGTTTTTTGTTTTTTACTGTTCCATTATCTGGGAAATTCTGGGGAAATCCCGAATTCTTTGGCATAATTAGCAAAACTCATTAAATTCAAGAGGATGGAGTGAATATTTATAGCAAAGACAGGTCCCACAATTACTAGGTTCCATATTCAAGACTGTATTTCCAGGATGATGAAAATTAGGCTGAATTTATCTATCTTTATCCCTGTGTGATATTTATTCAAACCAGATGCCTCAAATTCCTTATGAATGCTTACAATAACTATTAATCAAGTATTCACGTTGTACAGATTGTAATCACGTTCTCAGATCTGAAGTCGGCTTCAGATATCAAGAAATGGTGATTTTTTTTTAACTTCCTTTGCCAAAAAGGGATCAAACAAAAAATATAGTAAATAACATGTAGCTCCCATGAGCTATCACACAGAATCAGCCTGGAAAATTCCTACAGAAAAGAAAATATTAGTAGCGGTCCTGTCCCAGAGGTACCACAGTTTAGAGATTACAGGGCTCTAAATATCAAACTACTTACTGGGGTGTGTTTTCTTTAGGAACCAGTTAAGAAAATAGTACCTACAAGACAAATCATATGGTATGTGTTCTTTCCAGTGACATGGTACACTGCAGACCACGGCTTCTGCAGCATGGCTTTTCATTGACCAAGATGCTGAACTGCTTAAGATGAGTAATGTAAATATACCCTGAAATGAATAAGTGGGGCTGACACATCCCTTATTCACACCCTGATGCATTGTTTGTGCAATCTTTAACTTCAGAAACAATTCTAACAATAATCCTAAGCGTAGAGGCATAGGACAGAAGTATGCCATGGGCTGCAGACCTTGGGCAAACAACAGACCCGGTGACTGCTCTTGGTTTAGAAGAATGTGTAAACACATCGGCCATAAAGACCCGAGCTTATGACTGCTGCATATTTGCCTAAGCATAACTGCCCCTGGAACAACTGAATCCCAGTGTATGCAGGAAATCAAATTGTTTAAAAGGATGTTATCAGAAGGAAATAAAATATCTCCGTTTCTTAGCTATCTGTACTGCTAGTTGCTATTAATTTTCCTGAATACACACTACCGGGGCCTTCAGCATCAGTCCTGAACAAAGTGCTCTGACACACTCATTGATTCACTTTGAGGCAAAAGGTACTATTAGATGGTTATTTAGTAAGTTTAATTGTAAGGCAAGCTGTTTACAGTATGAACACATCCACCCAAAATATAAATAATAATAATAAATGATATCCACCAATTCTTTAAACAGATAATAGCTTAAAGAAACTGAGGATATTACACAGTAACAAAAAAACAACACTGAAAAAGCTCCTCATTTCCTCTCAGGCCTTGGCCCTCTCTTTGGAATTGTGGAAAAACATATTTCTAAGATGAATGTCTTTTGTTCCTTACTGCAGCATGATTACATGATTCAAGCACAGGAGAAAGAAGCAGGGCTTGCTTTCATCACATGCACAAAAGCAATTTTTGTAATATACTTTTGCATGAAGAAATCAAAATGCTTCATCTATGTCATTGATTGGAGGGTCATATCTGAAGTCCAATTGTGACACAGAGGAACTTTTTATTCTAATTCTTTTGTTGCCCCATAGTAATTAGTTTTGTATTAAAAACAAAATTAAGAAGATTAGTCTTCTGTTGAATTTTCTCAAGATGACTCATCACTCCATGAGTGATAATTTGGAAGGTTAACTTCTATTCAGCTGTTTGGGTTTTTTTGTTTGTTTGTTTATTTGTTTTCTAATTTGCACAACTGAAACTCAAGTCAGTCAATAAGCTGGTACACCAGCCCTGACTCAGCTCTCAGGTATGTCAGTGTATCTTGGGTGTGACTCCACTGAAGTCAGTCTGGTATAAAATTAAGACAAAAGTGAGTGTGAAGGGTACTCTGCCCAGTTACCACAGCAGTGATGAAGCCCATTCTGGAGGAGTCCCCTCCCTGATTATCCAGCAGTGCCCCTCAGCCTGGCAGAAGTGTTACCCACAGTCCCCAAGAGCACGGTGAAGAACCACACTCTCAAACGCAGAGATGTCACTGGTAGAACATCATGTGCACACACCTCAGAGAAACCAGCAGATAGCAACAACAACAAAAAAAAGAATATATATATATATATCTGCAAAAGGTCAGGGACAGAGACACGGCAATCTGCCAAGTCCTGCCTGCCCGGTGGCAGCCACTCTCGTTTTTTGGTTTCATTTTAGGCAGCTGTAAAAAACAAGCCCCCTCGCTCCCCCCTCGCAGCGGTGCGGGCGTTTGCTGCGTTCTGCTGGGACACGAGGAATCTTCCTCATTCACGGGGCCGCAGCGGGACGCCCGGCAGAAGCGGGATCCAATTAAGGTGGGGCCCAGCTTTACCCACAGCATCGGATTCATGGGAGAGGCAATGACACTATCGAGTTCTTGCAAAATAATTAAGGAAACTGTTCTTCACATGAGAGGCCACTCCTGGCTGTCAGAAAAGGAAAAAAAAGAAACCAACCACCAAACCCCTTTAATTTAACAGCACGAGAAAGTGAAGGTTATTTTAGTCTAGGCATGCCAGTGTAAAATTGTAAGCATTTTAACGGAGACCTGCTTTGAAAGGCATAAGACCTAAACATGATCACGACTTTTCATTAAATTGTTGCTGAAATTATTCCCATTTTCTGCTCAGGCCCCTAAACATTTGGCACCAGAAACAACTCTCAAGAATATAGCTTTCCACTTATAGAAAAGCTGTATACATTCCCCACCGAGAGCCGAACCTAAAGCTGAGAGCATGCTCTATATTGTCATTAGATTGTCATCAGCGCTTGCTCTGGCAACTGACATGAGTAGACTATGCCAATTATTCTGCTGGGGGTTTTTTAAACTTTTTTTTATTTAATAAACCCCAGCAAGGCATGTGCTTAAAGTTAAGCACATGTTTAAATTGCTTAAGGAAATAGGAATGGCTTGAGGTATGTCTTTGGAGGGACAGAGCTGATAAGACGGATTACAGTTTCACCACAGAGCTGACACAAAAATGGAATCAAACCTCTTTTGAACTAAACCCAGTTATAATGCAATCTTTGTCTACACCAAAGACTTCTGGCTTCGTAACTAGCAAACTGGACTTTTATAAAATATATTTGCCAAAGAAATGTTAACTGTGCCCTCATACCTTTTTTTTTGTTAGCTCTTCTGAAAACAAATCATAAAGTCTTATTTATACGGCTCTGACATTCTTGGTACAGACCAAGTGGTGACTTTAAACCACTCCAGTTACATTAACATAACTTCATTGATGATTCTTCATTTTGGAAAGCAGGCAGTCAGCTAAGTACAGTTGTGTAATAGTAATACAGTAAGCTAGAAAAATTGCCCATGTAGGCAAACCCACATGATGTGCAGTCCTGGCACATAATCTCACAGCTTTGGCAAGAAGGGTTTCTGGGGGAAAGAACTGTTCTTTCTATTTTAGCATTTTACAGCCTAGCCCAAAAGATCCTGAGACATGACTGCATAGATTAATTAATATTAATAATATCATTATTAATTGGGAAGCTACAGCTTGTCCCAGCACATTATCTCCACTGCAGGAGCCCTGCAGTGCTTTGTGCTGGCACACTCCTGAGGGACAGCACAGTGTGTGTGAATGGGAAGCCACACACAAAAGGAGAGGTTGCAGGATACACTGAAAGAGCAATATTAGGAAGACACACCTATTCAGGCCAGACATGACCATCTCCCCTGCCTGTCCTGCTAAAGCAATAGCAGAGTGAGAACACAAAGCACATGTTGGGCTTGTCTGGTGTGACATCCAAGCTCAGATGGGTGTTTTGGGGATCTTCAAAAGATATCAGGCACAACCCCCACTGCACATACAGCTATTCCCTAGCCCCAGTATGCCAAACTGACCCCACATCGGTGTAGAGCAAGATGAAAGCAGTTCAGGAGTGACCACATGTGCCATTATACGGCCAGAGGAGAGCAAGTAACAGTCTCAGACAAGAAGCAAGGAGCCTCATCCACTGGCTCAGCCACAGCCAGGCAGCAATTTGTCCACAACCCAAGTTTCGTTCCTTCTCTGCCAGCCTTATCTCTCCCCTACCAACAATAACAACAAAAAAAGTCAGTATTAAAATCAGAGGTTGTTAGGCAACTTAGCTAAATTTATATCCAGACTCAGCACTCTCCTGCTTCCTTAAGGGAATAGCTTTCCTATCGGAGGGCTGTTGGTTTACATCTATCATTCTCTTTTCCAGGCTGTACAATGGTAAACACCTGTTCATTTAGCAGCTGATGGAAGACATAATAGCTGTGTAACTGTAAATAGTCAGCAGCTGTAAACGCTGATGCAAATCATACCTAAATGATTGAAAGAGCTGACAGAGCCTATTATGCATCCTGCAAGCAACGCCACTCCACTCTCGTGGCATTTCATTTTTCCTGAGCAGTGACAAGCCTGGTTTTGCTCAAGTTAGGAGATGGAAGTACATTCTTCATTAGATCTAAGAATCTGTAACACCTTACTCCTGTGGTTAAAGTTTTAAAGTGATCTTTTGATAAGAATTATTGCGCTCTGGCTCCTGTCCCAGCTCTGCTGAGGGCAGAGGCTGAAAGATATATTTGAAGTTCCAGTGCTAGAAAATTAGTAGCGGGTGGAGGAGAATGGTGAAACTGCCTGTTCTAACTGAAAATGACACTGCTCTCGAAAATATCTATGGTAACAACGCTTAGCAAAATCGTTTTTAAAAACAGATCAGTGCAGGCAAACTACCTCTCCCAGGAGTTTTTTGGCTCGATGCTTACTATGCCAAAACAGGGAACAGCTTTAACTAAACACACACACATCCCTCCCCCCAATACTGCTTTTCACAGCTAGTAGGAAGTAGACCGCTTTAACAGAGAAATCACTGGAGCCGAGTTCAGGAAGTTTTTGCCATATCAGTGCCACTAACTCCAGTTGAGTCTTGCTCCTCAGGAAGGGGTGCTCATCATGTGGGGGACGGGCAGCCCTTGCTGGGCACACTGTACTTCCCTGGCTGCCTGAAATTCCTCCTGCCATT
Organism: Corythornis vintsioides; assembly: GCA_025447755.1. Lineage (NCBI taxonomy): Eukaryota > Metazoa > Chordata > Aves > Coraciiformes > Alcedinidae > Corythornis > Corythornis vintsioides. The sequence goes on from JAOEGS010023444.1 coordinate 53,499, forward strand.
CAGCCTTCTCTCCTGAAGGCCGTACCGGCAGGTTTTTTTTGTACAAACCAGTGTTTTGCTGCTGAGGGTCAAATGTGTTTTTCAAGCCGTTCCTCAGCTGTGGCCATGGCATTTGCCCTCCCATGCCAGAGCCTCTGGAGCTCACTGCTACCACATTCTGCCACGAGGAGAAAAGCTGATGCAGCATCGCCAAAAAGCACCGGGGAGTTCACGGGGCGGGCAGAATGGGGATGGGGGGCATTCTGCTGCAGTTGCTGCTCTCAGTGAAGCCATCCAGAGGCTGATCCACCACTGGAAAAGGGGTTACCACTCTTCCCTGTCCTTCCTTGCTCATCCATGCTTCCATGGATGCCAGACCAGGGAATGGATCTGACTGGGGATGAACACAGACGCAGGAAGGATTTCTGACAGAGTAAAGCTACTATAAAACTACAGCCTGAAGGTGTCTGTTTACATAAAAAAAATGACACCTAAATATGTCATAACCTGATGCAGCATAACTATATTGGCTAATGTTTCTTCTGAAGACCTGCCCAGTATCTTCTAAACACCTTATAAAAATTAACTAAATTAATATAAATTCATAGGCATGTGTTAAGTAAGTTTCTGCATCGTTTGTTGCCCAGAAAAAATCTGAGCAAGATTTTTTTTATTGCATTATCTGTTTTTATAAAGTCTAATTTAAAGAAGTCCATGAAATAGATATTAAATTTTTAAGCACACTTGTTTAACAACTGTTAATTTTACTTGATAATTTTACCCTGTAACCAGTGATACAATGTTCTCTGTGACAACACAAAAACCTGTAAAACATAATTACTTGCAAAACATAGCTTGCAAAAATTTTTACACTAACTCTTCTTTATTTAAATGGTGCTTAATTAATTTAATGTAATAAAATAACATCTCTTGTTATAAATAACTGCATTCTCTAACATCTTTAAGGTACATGTCTTCTTTCTGTCTCCCTCTTCCTCCTACTCCAGTAGTGTCCAATTGCACTGAAGTCAATTAAGAACTGCACATTTATTATACACACCTTGTTAAAGCAAGAAGGATAATTGAATGCCAAGACTCCCTTTCCTTCATGTCCATGATTTAAAGTAACATGATAGCTAATAAGGTTTTTTGAGATTAGATGGCTTACAAACAGTTGTATAGGATTTTTTTTTTTAAAGGTCCCATTGTAAGAAGGCCATTTCTTTGATTTTAACTATTGAAGTGTGCATTAACCTGTGGGGCTGATGTTGCAGGGACAGGGGGATTAAGCCCTTTTTTTTTTTTTTTAATTTCTGGAAGTGAAAGGTTTCATTGGAGGAGGAGAACGAGGAGGGTGGCGAAGGAAAAAAAGACAGCTGGGGAATGAATGATGAGCAGAGCCCTTTGTGCCACCATTTGGTTTTAACACCGGGATTGCTGTGAAATGGTGGCTCTTGCTAATGCAGCAACAGCACAAAAATATCCCAGCTGTGATCCCTTCTGGTTAAGCAAGGTGATGTAAAATGAGAGAGAGAAAAAAAAAAACAACCCTCTAAAATGTCTTTCTGACAATTCTTGATTTTGACAGTTAGGAATAGAGAATGAAGAATAAACTGATGTTTCTTAAGCAGGCGTGGTTCTGTCCACCTGTGCTGTGTCAAAGGAACTACGGATCAACTGTCAGGCAGCGCACTTGGCTACAACACCCAGACCTTCATTCCATCCTACAACTGTGAGTTATTAAATAATAACATTTAAGAGATTCTGGAGAGGTACCTCTTGCCCAGACGGAGTAATGGAAACAAGTCTAGTTTTACTGGCTTGCAAATGGAAAGCCCCAGTAGCTGTGTCCCCTGTACTGGAGAAAGCTGCATCTGCGCAGTGATGGTTTGTCTATGGTTTGCATAAGGAAGTCTCACTTTTAGGAAAATATCCTATTTCATAAGTTTCTTTTTGCTGGAAAATGAGAAGGATTTAAAACAGAAAATATAAGCACTTCCCTAGCGCCAATGCCTGTTTTCATACTGCTTTCTTTTTAGATCACTTTCCTGTACAAGTAAAATCTGAATAGTCACTTTTCTTTTTTTTTTTTTTTCCACGAGGAATGTGCATATAGATCAGATAAAGTGACGTTCAGACTACTGAAATGTGTACTCATAAATTACAGTACAGACAAGAAAGCCTTTACCAAGGCACGCTGAAAAACATCTCCATAAATGTTGCTTCCTCCTAAGCAAGAGCAGTCTAGTTCATACAAGGTGACTCATTAAAATACATATTTAAGGCCAAATGTCATTCCATTATTATTTATCAGCTGAACAAAAAGTCCCCAAACAGGATTGAAAAGACACAATCCTAAACGAAAGGAGCTCACTACAGCTCACTACAGATCTGTTCTGCTGCGTCTGATAGAGAAATTTACTCTATAGGCTTTAAAATTTAGATTATCAGGTGTAATAAAGAAACCCAAACAAAACAAAAATAAACAAACAAACAAACAAAACCCCAACAAACTCTTGAAGAATAGTTACCGGTTCCACATACCAGCTGTCTGGTAAAGTTAAATATGTTGGATGTTTTCTGAACCAATGCGAAGCAATTAGACTCGATTGTGGTTTAATGATTCTCCAAATGCCTTTTTTGTTCTGTTCCTTTGTCCTGAGGGTTCTTCCTATCACATCGGGCCCAACCGAGGGCGGATGATAAAGTGCACATGTTTGATTGCCAGATTTGAATAAGAATTCATTCCTACCAGCTCTTTCCCCTCAAGGAAATAATAGTACGAAATAAATAAATAAACAAGCGAACAATTAAGGAACAGACTCTGTACCATTTCCTTAAAGAAAGCAGAGCTGCCTGCCTTTTTTCCTTTTTTGTTTCTTTCTTTTTTTTTTTTTTTTTTTTTTTTAATTTATTTTGCTGCTTTTTTTGCCGTGGTCCTCTTCCCCCAGACAGCCCCTCCTGGGCAACGGGGCACTTTAGCGTATTAAACGTTTCAAATGCTGATGTTTAAATGTTTTCAGCGAATATGTTAATTACAATGGACAAGCCTTTAGCACTCTGCTGAAACAGCAGCCTGAACATTGTGTATTTAGCAGATCCTATAAGGTGATGACAGCTCACAAGGAGTTGATAAACGCCATTCCTCAGGCAGATAAATGTAAACCAAACCTCAAACCTCTAGCAATTTCTTCACAAATCAAATTATTTTACAGTAACGTTTTAAATGTAAGGGATTGTAAATTTATAAAAGCAGCAATAGAACCTGGACTTGCCTTTTCTTTATAAGCATTTAGAAAAACATCATATAAGAGACGAAAGTCAAAACAAAAGAAGGTTAGGAGGAAGACATTAATATTCTCTGCTTGTATGGGTCCCGGCTCCCTGCGGGGATGACTTCACATGCTCACGCTTGCAAGGGACTCCAGCGAGTCCAGAACCGCAGAGCCAGTCCCAGTCCTTTCCAAAGTAATCATATCTTTCAAAGATGTGAAGGCACGGATGCATTTCAGAACTTCTCTAGCTAGAGGGCTACAGCATCATTACCGTAAGCACACTCCCATCACTGGACTCAGCCTCGTTGTGATCACCCAGCCCAGGTACCCCCGAGCTGGCTGTAGGCTCGGGACAGCCCTGCACCCAGCCCTGCACCTTGCAGGTGTCACAGCAGCCGCCAGAGGAGCATTCTAAGCACAAAACTTCACCTGCCAAGCCCGTGCTGCGGCAGGAGCGGTGGGTGCCCAAGAGCGCGAATATTCCCGCGCTTCCCAGGTGTAGGGTCGCTGGGGAGCTGGTGCCAATACACATGGGATCTGCACGTTGCAGCGTCCCCATGCACATCTCCAGTCCTCAAAAACATTCGTGGAATTGGGGTAATACCTGGAGGATTTAGTCCTATAAACCATTTAGGTAGCCTGGTATAGGATCATAATTGTGCTTCAAGATGTTTCAGGGGCATTTTTCCCTTCTTACAGGTAGAATCTCATATAATGTTATGTTTGTTTGTTTGGGGTTTATTTAATGAGAATCTATATTATACTAGCAGACTAAAATGTTATATATTTTATA
>JAOEGS010023444.1:64142-74474 GCA_025447755.1 Corythornis vintsioides
AAAAGAAAAAAAAAACAAAACCCAAAAAAAACAAATATAGTTTTACAGGGGGGGCCTCCCCCACAAAAAAAAAAAAAAAAAAAAAAAAAAAAAAATAGAGTCAACAAAGTCTGCAGTCTGACGTTAGAGCTGAACCAGTCCAATGGCTCACCCCACTGCAAGCCCCTTTCGCCTCCCCTGTGCCAGCTTCTCTGAATGCAGAGAACTGGTTCAGGGAGCTAAACCAGCCAAATACTAACATTTTTTTCCTGATACTCAGGCTCTGTGAAATGACAAATAATTGGTGCCAACACAGGGAAGTGGCAAGAATATATATCTGTGCAGAGATGAGGAAAACCTTATCATTACACTTTGATGTTACTGGTAAGGCAAAGAGGAGAACTGAAGCATCTTGCCTGGACTCCATTTGGGAAACCAGACCAGGATTTGCAACAGAACACGCCACAGCATATGTGCAATAGCACAACAAATTCACACTCACTGCTTTGAATTTATCATTGAATTGCAGTTGCAAATCTGAGTAACTATTGGTAGCAGCAAAACATGATGTCTGTATTCCCAGAACAGTTCTCCAGTGGGTCATTTACTTCTGGCTTCCTGGGCTGCCTGACCTCCAAGGCAGTGTTTGGAGTCCAACCAATGTTTAAATAATGATCTGCTTCCAGCAGCCAAACACAGTGTTTCTCTCATTCTTTGGAAGTCTGAACAAGCCGCTCCAAGAGTTCTCTGGCAAATAAATCAGGTGTCTGTAAACTGGGTCCCATTTATTCATTAATTAAGACTGTAATGGAATTTCAGGGGAACTCATGTGATGGCAGGAAGTTAGACTAGATGGCCTCCTCAGATCCCTTCCAGTTTGAATTATCATAACATCCCTATGATTCCATGAGAGTGATTGTTTTCCTCCCTTTGTTAACAACAGCTACTCTGGATAGAAACTATTTGCCTGTGATCCTGAAGAAATCAGCTCTTCCACCCTCCTCACGTGAGGCACACAGTGCTGAGCATGGGAGAGAAAAAATAGATTTTCTTCAGATATCTTTTACCAGGCATGGCTAGCTAAATGGGACACCTTGCTCCTGCTCCTCACTCTTCACTGGACATCCCTCATTCTGCTCTTCACATCAAATTTCTCCTGAGAGCTCTGCTCCACATTCACATGCCAGATCTCTAGGGCAGCCTCTTCCTTGTGTTAAGCCAGTTTTATGCCACCTGTATTGAAGATCAGAAAATGACAGTTCAAAGCACCCAGCACAAAAGCTACTATATGGCACTCTGAAATCACCTGGGCACATTATACCAGAGAGGTAAATACAGGGGATGCAATGCCATGGAGAGGGACACCTATACAATGTGTTTATAGAAAGTGTACATTACCAACACTACGAGCCTTGCTTACTCAAATAAATAACAAGAAGAAACTCAAAGAAATAACACAACCAGACTTGTCAAACCTGGGCAGCTAAGGCAGGCTGTAGACTCACCCTGTGTGGGAGGGATGGCAGGGTGTGAGAAAGCTACATGAGAGATTGATTAGCACTGAAAAGAGATACCCAAAGAGGGCAGAAACAAGACATGGAGAAGTGACGTGATACAGAAACAGAGATAATAGAGGAAAAACAAAAACAAACAAAACAAAAACAACAGCAAAATATTCCACCTCACCCCCCATACACACAAACCCCTAACAAACATGAAGGCTGTGTTTCTTTTACTCAAATCAGAAGTGAATTCTTTTTTCCTGCTTTATGTGGTCTTTACCTTCTTTTATGTTCCTGCCATCACATAGCCTGTCCAGAGTGCTCAAATTTATAGTCAGAAGTGAGAGGATGCACAGAAAAGGAAGACAGGGACTGTTGGTTTTGGAGTAGCAGCTGCAACACTGTGTTCTTGGTTTGTGACCAACAATCAAAACAACCAAAACAACCAAAGCCAAACAAGAAAAGCCACATCTATTGAAATAGCTGATACACTACAGCATCTTTGTCACTGCTTCAGAGTCAATTAATCCACCTGTAGTATTTGGCCTTCCATTTACATTTAAAAGGATGTGAAATATACAGTAATGAAACAGTATTAAAACAAATAAGCTCAAGTAGACAACTAAAAGAGGAAGTGAAAGGCTTAAAAAATAAAAATGAGACATAACATTTGTCTCTGATATTTGCTGATATGACCAAACTGAAATGTCATATGGAAATGGTGCAATTTTTGCCTTAGATATGAGTTAACTTATCTGTCAGATGCTTTTCTTTTACTCTCAGTAGTCCACGTATGACTGAAACTAAGGACTTCTAAGGTGTGTGACCTGTTCTCAGACTTCCAGGCATAATGTCATGAAGCCAAAGCCCTTCCACTCCATGGGAAATCTTGAAGTTTTTGATTTCCATTCCAAATCAGAGGCACAGGAAATCTGGGAACATCAGAATTTTGCCACAAAACCTAAAAAATTCACTATCCACACACTGCTGCTAGAAATGTTAAAGTTCCTATGTGTAGCACACTGTTATTTTCTCTTGAGGTCATAACTGTGTTGGGCCACATGGGCAGAAGCACATGGTGATATGCTGGTTTCTGTGACTGAAACATGTCTCCTTCCCAAACGTCTCTTTTCACATGGAAGAGAAAACTGCAAGTCCTCTGTGGCTGACTCCCATCTCCACTGGGGAGAAGACAGCAGGATACATTATTTCCTTGAGGTAACACTTTCAAATGGCTCGGCCACCACTAGCAGATCTGGTCTTCAGTTTAGAAATTCACAGTTTTATTTAAAATTTATGCTACAGTGGACCCTAACAGCCCCAAGCTTGGTTGGTCAGAGTAATAAGATCTCAAATATTTCACAGTCCAGGTAAATGACTTCTAGAGAAAATCCAGACATTAAATGCAGATACCATACAGAAGATGTGGGTCAGATAACAACCAGGAACAGGAACCAGTCTTCCACAAATCCTAGACATCCCATGTTCACTAGATCATATCACCTGTGCACCCAGTTTGCACAGACCGGTCATGACAGCACTTTTCCTTCATATTGGATCATCTACAACCTGTGACCAAGTATTTATAGCTTTGGCCAGACTTTTGTGCAACATGAACAGATTGTCAGGTATGAGAGCGAGGTAATTTATTCAGGAGTTGAACTCTTCAGAGTTTGGGGAATGCTTCTTAATTCCTCATCAAAACATCTCCTCCGTTCACACTGTGTATGAGTTATTTGGGTTATCAGAGCCTATTGACCTTTTGTAAGCACCTCTAAATCTATTAGCAACACTCAAGAATAGAACAATGAGGATTATGACAGCTGTAATATAGAAGTTGTCATTCCTTCATTTTCATGGGTACACGTAATATAAATTTTATTTTACTAAAAAAATATTTTCTATGAAGAGATCTGAAAGGTTCTTCTCCTGCTCACTAATTTTATTTAGAAATGCAACTCTTAAACCCAAATGCTTTCTGATACACACAGGCTTAATAAATTAACAGCATCACAAGAGCCAAGGATACCAAAGTGTAACAGTCAAGAAGGAAAAGGATTTTTACCCAAATAGCATACTACAAATGGTGGTATTTCTGTTAAATATTTAAAGAAAAGTTATTGACTAATAAGTTAATGAAAGGACATTCCAGCAGTGTCCAAACTGTCCTGCCACTTCAAGTAATGCAAGAAATTACAATAAAATTTTTCACACCTTAGAGATGACAAAAACTTTGTTGCTGCTAAAAAAAACCCCAAGCAAGCAAAGAAACCAACGAACACCAAAAAAAAAAACCAAACCAAAATAACCTCTCTTCAAAACACCCACAAAAAATCCACCAAGAAAATAAAAGCAAAATAATTTTTAGAAGTGCCTAGTTCCTCTCATAATCAATGCAAACTGAAGTTCAGTAACCCCTCTCTTGCCAGCTGCTACTTTGTAGGCCTTTCTAATTATAAAGAATAATTTTTAAAGCCATAAAAAATCCTTTGCTGATCTCTTCAGAGTCTTTTGAATTATACTGTCTAAATCTCCTGAACAAATCTACATTACCAACCATCTTTATTTAGGAAGCTTTTCTGAGGTTATTTCTAGGAAATGGAAAGTAGGAAATTACAATATTTGCTGTTGTTTCAGTACCGGGTTGTGTTTTTTTTTTTTCTTCTAATACGGTCATCGGAGATGACAGGAATGTACAGAAGCAACCCAATACTCAGAAGAATAAAGTTCAAAAATATTTTTATCACAAACCCTAAAAAAATGCAAGCCTGGTAATTTTTCCTAATTCCTTCTGCCATGAAATAGAAATGCTTTCTGGTTCATTGAGCAAATTGGTGGGTCTGAATTCCAGAAATTCAGATATCCTCACAAAGGCAGCATTATGACCGAAGAGGTTACGTGTTCAGAATTCTGGCTGGGTGCCACTTTGTTAATAAATACAAGTGTTGAATTCAGCTGGATTTAAAGATTGTGTTCTTTGCTTGAGCAAGTCTGAAAGTGCCAGAGTTGTAAAATTATCGTTGTAACTTGTGCTTTGAAACCCAGAGACACCATGGCAGATAAAAACTGCCTCTGATCCTGCAAAGAGAATCAGATGGGCAGGTCTCATACTGAGCCCAGCAGCCTTCAGTGACCTAAACCAGTGGTTTGCTGCATGAACCTATAAAAAGATTGTACAACCTGTAACAATTTAAACACTCAGATAAGCTACAAAACATATTTAATCTGGACTTTTTTTTTTTAATTCTATTTTTAGAAATAGAAGACAAAGCAGCAAAAAGACATTATTATAGATCAGAGCTGAAGTTGTTTCTTTTGGGTTCTTTGTGTTCTGCTTCATTGTAAATAATTTAATTTTCTTCAATAAAATGGATTATATTCTGTGAATGACAACAAAAATCAACAAGAACTTCAATAAAACTCTCCCCAACAGTTGTTTGGCTTGATATTTTTTTTTAAAGTACATTTGATTGATTGCTTTAAAAAAAACTAAACAAAACCAAACAACACATTATCTGTGTCTTAATTATATAGGACAACATTTATATTTTATGCTATACAATAGGAGTTATCAGACAGACATGAATAATTCCAGGCAAATACTGTATTTTCCTATCTGCTCTGGGATGTCTCCAGTTCATAAAATAAAAAAAAGAAAATTAATCTGAACTACTGAAAAGATAATTTGTTACGCCAAATTAGTAAGCACTATTTACGATTAGTGGTCAATAACTTGATGGATTTATTTATTTTTCCGTTTTCAGAATTACTAGATCCATGTCACAGATTAAAACCTCGGCACAGAAAGGCATCTAATCCTGCACAAATCCAGCAGCAAATCCCCCCCCCGTTGAAGCACCGGACCATGAGGGCCTAGAACCCTCTTATTCTTTTCAGGCAACTGTCTGAGCACATTTGCTTAAGGATTGTCCTGCTTGCCCTTCACGCATGCAGCTACACACACATAACTAGCTATCAATGCCAACACTTCATTTTTATCAATACCAGTTTCTACATATGTAAGACTGTTAAAAGCTTGGGCTTTGTTCTTAATTTTTTTGTTGTTTCTAATCAAGTTTAAGTGCCAAGGAACTGCCACCACTTAAGTGGCCTGGAGGCAATTCCTCCTTTATTGTACATTTTAGCTCTTCTAAGTGCTTTATGCTCCCCTGACACTCTTCCTAAAAATTTGAAATTGCAGTGGTATTAGCAAGAAAGGAAATGTTTTTGGCCCGTCTCCTCCCAGTTCTGATACAGCTAGAGACACAGACTCTAGTGAAAGCCTCGGTTCATGAGAAGAACAATTATTTGATTTGAAATGACTCAAATAAGAATTCAGTTCTGAATGGCTTCAGGGAAATCTGTTCATAAAATCCTCTTGTTATTAGCAAAGATAGTTTATTATTGGCATAGTGCAGTAGAAAAAAAACCCCAACAAAACAACAAAACCCCAAACATCTGGAGTGCCAGTGTCTGCAGAGAGATGTGGCTCTTCCAGCAGGCGCTGAATGCTCCGGTTTAAAGCAGGTTCAACACTACTTAGCTCCGTCTTGGAAGCTAAACTTTATCTTTACAACCTGTAGGAGCAATATGCAGAAAGGCACCTAGTTGGAAACAGAAAATTCCTACTCTTCCTCACCCTTGAAATGCATAAGAACTACAAGGAACACATACTGAGCATCTCCTAGAAGAAGGTGGTGAAAACCCCTGTGCTGAATGGACCCCAGTAGTCAGGATGCTGCTAACTTGAGGGGGATTTGTTTTGTGGTTTATTTTGTTTGGGTTTTTTTTTCCCACTTTAACAATGGCTGTAAACTTAGCAGTGCCCAGATTCCTGGGACACATGAACTGAACACCAGCACCATCCCAGGAGCGAAATGAACATCAGCAACATCTCAGGAGCAGGCAGATGTTTTCAGAGTAAGAACAACTTACTGGGTTTGAACGGAGGTAAGAGCAGGAGTGAAAGCACAGTTTGAATTTTGCATTACAGGGCCAGCTCAAGCCATTATTAACATCTCAGAGGTTCCTCACAGTCACTGAAGGATTTAATTGCAGCAGCCTAATGAAACTCTGTTGTGCCCCCTTATTTCCTCCTAGGGTTGGGACACAGGAGGCAGAGGGATGGGACAAGAGGAGGGGAAAAGGAGGAAAACAAAAAGATCAGAATTTCATTGCTTATCTGAACACTTTGCTAGGTACTTTTCATTACATTGTGGTAGCTGATCTGGTCAAAATTATCCAAAACATCTAGAAAGCGATCACTGTTTGTACAATGAAACTTTGCAAGACATTTGCTCTCCTTTCAGACACCACCCACGTACATGTTTGAAGATTTCCACACATTTTCTCCAATGAAGCACATTTAAAGTCACAGATCCTCCAGCTGTACTTCATCATTTACATTGCTACACGAAATCAACACTTTCTTTGTAAGCCAAAGTGCATGTAAATATACATATGTGCATATACACAAAATGAAAGACAACGTCTGCAGAAATGCACGCAGGTATTTACCAAGTTGTATATTTTACTCCTCTACTTGTATAGCTCAAAAAAACCAAAACAAATAAACAAAAAAAGAAGGAACAGCGTAGCTTTCATAGTCATGATTTTAATTCAAATACTTGGGGAATGTGTATATTAAACATCTAATCTCAGACATGTTGTTCTGTACTAAGAAGACTGGGGAAACATGTTTATCCATAAAAGTGTCACTTGGGAGGGTTGTTTCACCAGAAAATTTTGTGCTCCTGGGGTGAGGATCAGTTACAAATAATAACTAGCTTGATATTTAATCAATGTCAAGATGCTGCTGGAAGTTGGTGGTTGTCTATATCAGGGATCTAATGGATCTATTTCAGCATTAAAAATACATGGAGAAACTTCTCTTAATCTAAGCTAGAACAAAAAGCTTTTCATTTCTTCACAGATGACTTGACCAACCACATAAGTAGGCAGACCAAAAAAAACCCAAACAAACAAACCCAACAAAACCCTGTGATGACAACTCAGCATCTATTTTTGTTTCAAGATACACTTGAATCTACTGGGCAAAATCCTCAGATCTTGCTTTTTCTTTTCAAATTCACCTTCTACTGCTCAGTCTTTGCAGAAGGCAGTGAGAACTGAAAGGGGAATCAGATATTCCATGCAGCAGGGGTGGAAAAAATTTTGCTGTGGTATGGCTTTAGATAGAGCTTTCATGGTTAACCTCCAAAAATTTCTCACTTTCTCCCCACATCTTATCCTTAATAACATTTTCAGTATGTGCACTCCTAGCTTTAATTGCTGTAGTCAAAATAGAATCCTGAGAATCTTAACATGGAGTCAAAAGAATAGCTCCTCCTCCTCCTCCTACCTCATCGTCTAAGTAAAATGCCATCAAACTAGACAAAGATCATTTTTGGGGTGTGAAAATGTTCTGAGGTAAAAATGAGAGTTGCCTTCTTTTGACTTTAGATGGGTTAGGTCAAGTTGATTCAATTCACTGTGAGAAAAAAAAAAAAAGGTTTTGCAATGATTATCCACATTGCAGACCTCCATGTCTTTCTCCAAAGTACTTCCTTAACATCAGACGGGTCTCTAGCTGCAGTCTGCTTGCCTGACAACTTGTGATATTTCCTTTTTACTCTTCTTCCACTTTTTTTTTCACCAAAGCACAGCCCGCTAAACCCAGATAAAAAGAATGAAGTTATTTAACATCTGAGAGATTTACCATGTATGAAAGATGAACCTGTTAAATATTCAGCCCGTTGGCCATATGAGCACTGCTCTTCTGGTTTCAGCTGTTCTACTATTTTTCTTCAGGAAGTGCAGCTTTTAAAAGTTTAGCAGACAATAATACACAGACCCAGGTATTTTTATTTTTTTTTACCTAATGATACAAAGGAAGTGGTTTTGTTGCTGCTAGCAGGTATCTTGTTTGGGATATTAAGACAATGAAAGTTCATCATCACAGACAAATTGTGACTACACCCCTTTCTATCTGACCTCAAGCTTGAGTTACTGAATGAGGAAACATATTTATAACCCTCCCTAATCCTCCAATAAAAAGAATTCACCCTCCTCCTCCAAGCTGTTAGAAAAAAACCCAAACTTCTATAAACATAGATTCAGAGGAAACAACAACAAAAAACCTTTGAGAAAGGAAGGTCTCAGTAGTGCTACATACATACAAATAAAAGGCCAGTTCAGACTTTAATCGGATCTAACTTTTCTTTCTTTCAACAACTGCTTGTTAATCTTACAATCATGTTTCCAAAAAGGATGCACAGGGAGGAATATCAGAAGGAAAATATAGAAGAGATAGGAAACGTTACATATTGACTAATTCTGCAAGGCCAGTATCTCACCCAATGATTAAATGCTTCTACAGAAATAGATTTTAAACTAGTACAGGGAAACACAAAAACATTGGCACGTGTGTTAATCACAGCAGCTGAATAACTGGACTGAATAAATACCAATCAAAGCCACTCCTAGATTTTGCAGGCATGCCTATAAAAGGTCTTCTAAACAGTCCCTACTTTTCTGGTTATTTAACTGTGTTTAGTGCTTTGCTAGAGTGGGTGTGGTAAACACATCCTAATCTTGAAGGATAACCTGGTCACCTTGCTAAAGACACTTTCTCTAACCTGAAATGTTCACTTTTCCTGAGTAAAATGGGTAAAAAAAATAATTTATGTCGGTGGCTACAGATTAAATAGTCTGGTATACTTCAAAAGCCTGTTTACCTGTGATTTAAAACCAGTATCTTTTGATCAAAGAGATAAGCTGTCTCCATGCTGTCTGCTGATCACTACTTTCCTAAGGCCTTTTCCCATTTAGTTAACTTCTTTTAGTTTTACTAAGTTTGAAAGGATGCAAATTTCAAATTTGTCCATGTAGGTTTACACACAGTTTTGCTGGAGTCTATCATACTGCATCTGAGATAATGTTTCAGCAATTTAAGATTTAACAGCTGCTGCCAAGAACAGCAATTGGATAATCTCACGGCTGCTGTTACTTTGAAGTTGCCAAGTCACAATAAAACCCACAGCTTCTTGCAAATGCTGCGTTTGGGATATTAGCAGTTAATTGAAAGACCTGTTGAAAATATTGAAAATAAAATGGTAACACGCATTTGGATTTTTCTGCTAAATTCAGCTTGAAACCTCCAGAAAAACAAATTAAAACCTTATTCTTCTTAATGGCAGCGTGGAGTAGAAAGATAGAGATGAGAGTTTGACCCGACTTCCTTTGCTGCTTGTTTATATCATTGGAGCAGAAAGAATCTCAGTGCTTGGCAGCCCACTTCCTGAAGGCAGAAAAAATAACCTACATTTACTGCACATTGTATTGAGATTGTGAAGCTCTGATATAACAAGCCATTGATCTGGTCAAGTGTTAAAAGATAGACATGAGACTTCCCCTCTTCAGTTACAAATTCCATAAGAGACACGAAAACAACTATTTTCCTTGCCACCAGAATGTGTTAAGTACTAAGGGAGGGAACCCTGGGATAGTATTTTTCATCCTGTAAGAAATACCATGTTATTTTTTTCTGATAGCAACAAACAGTTTGTTAAATATAAAACGCTGTAATTGAACTACTCAGAGGGCATCAACACTGATAAATATTTACTTGAAAATATCATCAGAGTTGAAACTTAATTGAAATGCTAAAGCTTTGTTTGCTTCCCCTGCTCCAGCACAGCTGAAACAACAAAACCAGACTGTCTTTTTTTTGTCTTTTTTTTTTTTTTTTTTTTTTTTTTTTTTGTCAGGGATGTGCCGGAATAATTACAAAAAACTTTTGGGGTCTTTTAAAAACTCTTGCCCCCAAAGGGATTTTTTCCGTTTCCAATAA
>JAOEGS010023444.1:74574-122324 GCA_025447755.1 Corythornis vintsioides
GGTTTAAAATTAATTTAAATTGTAAAACTTTTTTTTTTTCCCCCCCCCCCACCCAGCCTAAAAAAAAAAACCCAACTTGTTTTTTTTTTTTTTTTTTTTTTTTTTTTTTTTTTTTTTTTGGTCAGGTATGTGCTGAATTAATGACAAAAAGCTTTGGGGTTCTTAGAAGAGCTGTAGCACCCAAGGGATTTCTTCCAGTTCCAGATAGTTAAATGAAGTCATTCTATCTTGGGTGCTCTTGTGATTGCCTTTCTCTGGCTTGGAGAATGAGTAGCTATTTTGTGGTCACACACAGAATTTAGTGTGAAAACACTGCTGGAACACCCTTTTCCAAAACATTAAAAGGTTTACAAAGGAGAGTTTAAGGTTTCTATATAAGCAAATTGTGAGTGTAAAGGGACTGGGTTTTGTTTTTGCTGTAAACCTCCCCCTTCAAATAAATGAGGACTGTAGAGATAAAAAACTGTGTTCTTTATAAACCACTCCCTATTTTGTTTGTTTTCTGGATAAAATTAAATTTCTGAAATTCCATGGTGGGTTGTAACATTTTGTAGACTCCTCGTGTTTAGTAGCTTCACTTTTGTTAAGCCTTTAAAAGTTTGTTTTTGTTTTGCTTTTGTTTTGGTTAGATTTTTTTAACAGAGATGTCTAGGGGAGCTGTAATCACACAAATGCAGACTTTCATACAGTACTTTGACACCTCTTCTGCATGGGTGTGTTAATGTCAAATAAGTGCTTCTGTCTCTATTTGACACAGAGCCTCAAAAGCTACCTAGGCATTTATCTTTTCATCTGCTTCCCAGGCTGTATGCTGTGAGTGGTTCTGCTGAGCTCTTCCAGGCAGATCCTATGGTTGGGCACTTAATACCCTCCTGGTCTTAACCTGACTCTTTCCCAGGGTCTGGGGATTCCAGCTGGAAACAGAGCTTGATGAACATGGATGAAGAAGAGGTTTCAGTAGATAAAGGAAGAGGATCAATTTCTTTAAAGTATCCTGAATACAGTGAGAGTACTTTCTCTTCCTGCTGATTCTTCACATTGCTATTGTTTACCTGTGCTACCTGAATTAAACCCAGCAACAGGCAGAATATACTGTAATACTATTCTTCTTTCATTCTGGTGCTAATGGAGACTTTGTTTCTACTGCTCCAATGCTTAAAAGACTTAGCTATCTTAGCCTAAAATAATCCAAACTGGAGAAAGCTTATAGGTCAAGGTTCAGGAAAATGAAGAAGCTTAAATAAATTAAGTATTCCCAATATTCCCAGGAAATCTAATCTTCAAACTGAGATGAGGGGGAGTATACATTGAACCTGCTGAGATGTTTGGAAAAACCCAGAGCTGACCAAGTTCCATAGTGTGGGAAAAATATATCACACTCCCAGTGTATTGTATGTTCTGGCTTCATGGTTTTAAGTTTTCCTTTTAGCCCTCCAACACTACAAATATATATAAGGAACACAAAGACAAAAAACCAAACCAAACACCCCAAACCAAATAAAGAATCAAAAAAGATGTCTCAGCTCAATAGGATTGCTTTGAATTAAATACAAAGAGCTTCATAAAATGATACGAAAGTCATTAAAATGATGACAGCTTGAAAGACAGCAATTGTTTGCAATGCTCCTGTGGTGTGGCAGGGTTGGGAGGACACCACAGCAGGCAAGAAATTTGAAAAGTTGGAGAAAAGTTTTTCTGAAGAGCCATTGTATCTGAACAGCACACAAACCAAACAGACCGAAGAACTTGCCATGTTCCATAAGCAATATTTTTTCAGAAAACTCTTTGTGTTAAGACTTTTCCAGTACAGGTATCTCATCCACCTTTTCAGAAGGGGAAAAAAAAATGACAAATTCTTATTCTGTGTGTCTGATATGTAAAGATTCTCTTGCGTTACATACAGAAAAAGCAGTGATGCATACCAGGATGTGGGTGACTCAAAAGTTAGTGTTAATATTATGCAAATAACACGTGCAAGAGATGGGGAAATAAAAATCTACAGAAAAGGCGTATAAAAATTTTTCTGGATAGTTTCTCATTATAAACTATCACCCCCATAAAAACAGACAAATATTCATGTTTTTGCCTATTTTTCAATAAGCTTTTCTTTTTTTTCTCCCCTGTAAAAAGCTTTTTAAATGGCTGACAGCATAATAACCACCATCATCAGAGTGTGTCTCTTTGATTGCTGTTCCATGAGTTTTCAGGTAAGGGTGTTCAAATAAAACACAGTACAGCATTCAGACCTTCACAAAGACACACTCAGTGCAGTACGAGACAGAGCAGTAGACTCTGACCCTACAATATGAAATCATAAATTGAGATCATTTAGGGACAAATGTAGTATCTTATTCCATGTTTATTGCCACCAACTGCAATAAAGTAACTCAGGAAAATTGTTAACGTCAGGGATAAAGGGCTTCTGTTGTGAAGTGCAGATCACATCTATGCCCAAGTGTCAGTGTCTAAAGAAAACAACAGCCACAAGCTGTGGGTAGCCAAAGGGCAACAGACTTGTGCAGAGGCAGAGGAAGTGTCATCTACCATACAGACAAAACTTTGGCTTGTCTAAACCCAAAGCACTTCTCCTTATGAGGTTTCCTCATAGGGTGTTCAGACATTCTGCATATTGACAATATTTTGTATTTAAAAATGAATGAAACTACAATATTAATGCTATTGTTGTGGCAGTTTTTCAAGAGCTAACAGGTTGTGCTGGTGCACATCAGAAACTGAGGAGCAAATTTATAGACCTCAGAGTTTCTAAAGTAAAATTCATAAGAGACTGATACATTTAGAAAGTGGAATAAGTGGCTTGCCATTTTGGAGAAAGCTGTAGAAACCACCAGGCATTTTGATATGCAGAAATATATTTGTTCTGTCTTGAAGCCCTTTGGATTTCTGAAGTGGCAGCATAACAGTGGAAACTGGCTTTACGTGGTATTTTTGGCCAAAACAAAACTAAAACCCAAACTATTTATTGGTGGGGGTTTTCCCCATCCACCTGGGGAGACGATGGTGGTGTTGTATAACATGCTGGAAGTGTCTCAACCTGCAAGTAAAAAACTAAAGGTAATGAGTGGGTGAAAAAGAATCACCAATTGAAAGACTAGACTGCAGAGGAAGATAGATATCCTCCCATCTTGATAGGAAAAAGCAAATAAAAAAAGAACAATTTCTGAGGGCTAAACTGCAATCTCAAGAAAAAAACCAAACCCAGCGTGTAAAACTCTGAACACTGTGAGCACACTCTGGTCTCAGAACAGGGAAATCTTTACTTTCTACCTACATCCTTCCCCTACCTTCTCTTTTAAAACATTTAATTTGCCATTCTTAACACAGTGAGAGTCAACCTTTGAAGAGCTCCTGTAAATCAATCCCCATGCTAAATACCACTGACAACCTCACGTGCCCTGTAGCACAGGGGTGAATTTCACTCCCAGTGCTGGGCTAATCAAAGAATGTAGTGCAACTGGCTGAAGAAAAGTGTTACAGCTCCTTTGTAATACATAATTTGTCACCAGGGTCTCATGTGCTTTTGATGCAATGAAGACACAGCTAACAGAGGATGAGGAGGGCAGCTAGGCCTTAATGATTTATTTTTCATAATTTGAAACTGGCTGTTGTACCTGCTTTTCCCAAGGTGGGAATCCATTATTAATATTTACAAGCAATTCTCTAGTAAGCAGGTAAAAGCTCATATTCAGAATCAAATTACTGTACTCCTGATGATATTTCATGAGATGAGCACTTTATTAGGAAACAAAAGCTTCCAGAGAGACTATTTAATGATAAGTACATCAGTTTCTTTAATACTCTAATGGTAATTGCTACCGAGATAATTATTTTTCTTGTCCAATGATTTTTCCCCCCCTAGTGAGAATTGTTGTACTCAATGCTTAGAGCATAATGTAATTATCCAGAGTTCATTAATAGACAATATTGCTTTTCCTTTCATTAAACCAGATCTGTCCATCTGTTTGAATAAGGATATACAAGTCATCAATCACGCAGTACATAGTTTTTAATTTTTTTGAACCTGTTAAGGAAAGAACAACGTGAACCTGGTGCTTCCTATTCAGTGGAGTAAGGAAACCTGACTCCTAGCTCCAGCTTGCTGTTCATGGTAGCGTGAGCAAGTCCCTCTCTCCTCACATCTGCTCTGCTTCAGTTTCCCACATGTCAGACAAGGACAATTCCTCCCCAGCCTCGTAGGAAGCTTTGAGAATTTAGAGATGAATGCTACTAAATGAGCTACACTCCTTTTTAACTTCTGTCAGGCGGTATTGAGGACAATGAGCAGTGATAAGGCATGAGAACATGGCTGGAATGGTGGGACAAACCACCCTATTCCCGCTGGCTGGGGCAGAAAGCACCACCCGGAGTGCTTTGGCCAGTGGCATTCCTTTCCACCACAGACACTGCTTAGGCTCCAGCACTGGATTTAGGTGGATGGAAGTAAGTAGTCAAACTTTTCTCCCCTGGCACATCAACTTGACCGTCAGCCGCACTGGGTGATACTAACGAGAAGTGAGGGCTAAGCAAAGCAATGTTCAAAAAGGCAAATTTTACAAAGCTCTCTCACGGACAATAGCAGCACAGCGTGCCTCTCACTGGGGCCCAGGCAGAAAGAAACACCAGCTATACAGGTAATCTAAGGGACCTGCTTCACCTTGAAATATGAAAACAGCCTTCTTGCCTTGTTTCAGCATTAGCTCAACTGTATGATTAAAGACAGCGTGTACCAATTTTTCTAAACCCTTGTAATTCTGCTTAAAAGAAATGCATTAATTCTGAGGTCCTTTGATTCCATTTGGCCTGTTTGCCCCATAAAGCCCTGGTGTTATTTCAAGTCAAGTTAAGCAATTAGAATAGTGGGAAAAACAGTTCTGATGCCGAGCAAGCAGACCGAGGCAAGTACTTTCATTGAATGTTCAATGTGGTGCCAGTAATTACTGCCAGTAATGAGGGAAAACAAGCTAACACATCCATCTGCAGTTGTATCACAGTTGCACAGCACAGAATTCTGAGCTTCCCTCCTGTATGTTTTTGCATGCTACGTGCTGATAAAGATCTTTTCCTCTAGTCTCATGTTTACATGCTATTCTTGTGTAATGGCCAAACCTGTTTGGTTACAGATTCCTCTGTCTGTCCTGATTAATGTCCTCCTCTTTGGACCCCATGAGGGAATCTGGGAAGCTTTTGGTGCTTTTTAGGCCATTTGTTGCATTATCTGTCCTGTCATTCTCTATTTCATCTGTGGATTGCTCAAAACCCAACGGTTTATACCGTGCAGCGCTTGAAGTTTATTTCTTGGTTTCTCTGTTCTCCAGAGCAACTTTTCTTTGAATTGGTACTGAAACCGACTTCACGAGTAATCACTGTTCTCAGAGTGTAATATAGATATCCTAATGTCTCTCAAGTCAAGAATTTCAAGTCTTGTATCTGCAGGGAATCAGGAAGAGCACAGCTGTTACAAACTCCATGTGATTCTGGGCTTGTGAATTCCCTATCACCTCGTAGTAGTGAACAATAAATCCTTGGTGCTTGTCAGGTTTTTTTAAATGCAGAGACAACAATCTAGTACACAGTACCAAGAGCAAAGAGCATAATGTTCAGGCATTCCAGTGTGAGGCAATGCAGTGCTAGTAAAGTCTCTCCTAGGGGGCAAACTACCTACCAGAGTGGTTAGATATTCATTAATTCCTATCAACCTTTAAAAAATAAGCTCAATACAAAATGAGTTACACCTGTCCTGTGGAGTACTGTTACTTTGTCCTGAAGAACCAGGCTGTACGGGAACACTAGGCACAAAAAAGGTGAATTAAATAAAGTTACTTTGATGTGACATCCCCATAGAGACTGTTGCTACAGCAACAAGACCTTTAGTTCCTTAAGTCACTTAAAAATAAATAATACTAGTGAAAAGAGACTTTGCTTTCCAAGCCATTATGAAGTTTTCCAGAAAGAAAATCTCACCCAGGAATAGCTCAGGATGAGTGTTGTTCTACTCAGCAGTAATACATCCAGCAGGTGTGCAGCAGTGCAGTACTGTCATCATAACCTTTTTCCCCTAATTCTTATTCTAAGGCATCATCCTTTAAATTAATAGCATGTATGACACTTCCCCCCACAAAAAAAAAAATACCAGAGGAAAAGCAAACAATGCATTTGGCTACAATGTACACTTTGAAGGAGCTAATACAGAACTGGGGGAGGGTGTGTGTGTGAAAAGTGAAAAGTATATTTATTACTGATGCTCGCTATTAAATTTGACAGATAGCATTTGCCTCCAACCTTTCAAGCCAGAAGTGGAACAGATGTTCATGAAAAGCCAGTTAATTTCCTGCCATTTGTGAACTGATTAGAAACTGAAACATTAGCACAGTGACACTTCTTTATTTTAAATCTTGCTAATGTTTTGAAAGGAAAAGAAAAGAACCACCGGGAGCTAAGGGCTGGTTTTCAGATAGGAATGGCAGCATATTTTTGTTTCCTCTTTTAACTCAAACCCTCTCTGTTACGGAAATAGAGAAAAGCAAAACTGATGCCACACAGCCAGTAGCTACTCAGTGCTGCAAACTGTCACGTTGTGCAGAGCTGATGCAGCGCTGCCAGCACAGCCAGTGAATGAGGAAGAGGAGCTGCTGCCTTCTCACACACCTACCTATTGTTACAGCTGCTCAGTAAATTAACAAAAGCTGTTTTCCAACACTGTTAGTAATCAGGCGATTACACTTGCACAGGTCATTGTCAAAAACTAAGTGTTCTGCCCTACAATGAGGAAGAAGTAATGAGGAACTTTCCCAGTTTTAGATTTCAGAAGTGTTGTTACTGAGCTGCATTGGTAAGAGGACAAACAGCCTCTGATTTAACAGTGCCCAGGACACAGATTCAGGCCCAAGTACAAATCTAGCATAAGCAGGTTCAATTCCATTCAAAAGTGAGTGGTGCCTCCAGATCTAATTCAAGGACAACTCACTTTTGTTATAAATATTTATGTACTATTATTAATCCCAGTGGGAGAACTTTGGGCATGCATTATCTGTTATTTATATACTCCAAGCCCCAAGAAAGCCGAGGCTTTTACTCTCTTGGGTCAGATGCAGCAAGTTACTCAAAAGTAAAGCAGATCAGAAACTTTCTGACAAAGCAAGGTTTTGTTGGATAATCACAATTTGCTAAGCCTGAAACATGTTATTTAAAACATCCTGGGGTTTGATGAACAGCCACCAAGGCTGGGGCAGGGTCCAGCCCAGCCGAGCCGGGCCAGGGCAGCTGCTGGCCCAGCCTGGTGGATGTCACTGCTGTTCATGTCAATTTTCCTGCCAGGCTGCAGAGCTGGGGCACCCAGATTGCAGCACATTTACAAAACCTCATCGCCCCAGAACCCAGAGCAAACAAGCAAACAAAAAAAAAAAAAAAAAAAAAAAAAGGAAAGAAAACCTTGCAAACTGGAAACCCTGCTTTTCAAGCCAGCTATACTTGAGAGTAATTAACACCAAACAAAACAAGATCTCTGTATTGGAAAACAAGATTTAGGAAGAAAACTGGCCAGGAAAGATTCTCCTCCAGGTCAGCACGCTGGCCAATGTTAAATACCCTTTGTCTACATTGTGCATACATCTACAATTCTGGAAAAACATATGCTTTCATGTAATGTACACTTTGCTTCTCTACAGTCCCAACAGTGCAACTGTGATCAGACAGACAAGGCAGTGAGCAGTAGATTTTGTCAGTGTTTGCATGCACGTGTGTTTGCACACATGTGTGCGAAGTCAGAGTCCAAACATCACAGAAATGCAAAGCTGGCATAGAGCATTGGAAACGTTTCATGTTGAAAGACAAAAGCTGATGTGTTCCCTAAGCTCAGTGAAAATATTCTCTCTCTGCAATTATTTCACCCGAAGTACGCCTTGCTGTGTGCATCTGGAAAGGTATGTAATTGTTTTTCTGAGTTTCATGTTTTATTAACAGGTGGTTGGAGTAATCCTCAGAAAACAGCATGCAACACACAAAGCTTAACTCATTTTGAATACTGCTTTTACCATACTGGATCAGCACACACCCAGCTTAAAGGTTATGAAACCTGTTGAGTGAAACTATCTGAGTTACATACCACTCCCCTAGTATACGAACAGCGAGGATGTTACACAAATATTCTCATCTGTGCTTTATCCTAAACCTTTGGGTCACACCTTCAGTTGGCATAAATAGAAGTAAGTAAACTGCTATCAGGAGGACAAGGCATGGGCTTAATTTTAAAGAAAATGCCTTGCTAAGCCCAGAGTTTTCATTATCTCAAATAATTTAGCCCTATTTGTGAAGATCTGCTAAAAAGTGTACAGAAAGTGTACGGTTTCCCTTTAAATTCCTTTTCTTACTCCACTTTCAAGTTTTCTTTACTTTTTAATTCCTTTCTTCTTCCTACATCTACTACCACTCCTCTGCTTCCTCCCTCTCCTGGGGGAGGGGAAAGGGAAGAATAAGTGCTTTGTTGTTCCTCCCCTCCCCCAGCTTGTAAAGTTTTCATCTCATATCCCACTGGAAAATAGCATTTCCCCAACCATTTGACAAAATACTGCAGTTTCTAATTGACAATTAGATATTTGAAAAAGAGAAGGAGAAGAAAACGAGACAAAAAAATAGGGCAGGCTTTGTGGGGAGAAAGAATGCATCACTTCTTGTTGTTGTTTTTGGCCACGTGATGTGTAACTGCGGAGCGGGGCTCTGCATCTCGGTGTCTGCGTTCGTGACCGGAGCCCTCCCACCAGCCAGAGCCAACTGAACTAATTGCCACGGGAGAAGCCACTCCCACGGCTGCCGCTGCTCCATCTTCCTTAATTACCCGCTTTGGAGGCCTTTTAGGGTTTTGCTTCTCTATTCTGCAGGAATTTCCTATTCCCAGCTATTTCGGTCCCTTCCCCTGCCCCTCCACGTTCTGAAGTGATCATCAGCTGCTGAACAATTCCCAGGGCGGGAAGCGCCGGCGCTGCACTTGCACACTTAGTGTTCCAGACACGGAGGGAACGCGGGGCAGCCTGCTCCAGCTCCCTGCCTGCTCAAACACCATCCCCAGATCAGCTTCAAACGCCAAGCAGCCTCTCAAGGATCCTCTGCTTACTCTTTCAGCCTCAACTAGACTTCACAGTCAATTGTTCGAAAGGGACAATTTAGTCCCTCCTGTAAGGTCAACTGCATAATGAATAATTTCACATAAATCATAAATGTGCTCCATTAAATCACCATTCAAGACCCTGGGAAAAACAAAAACAAAAGAACAACAAAACAACCAACCAAAACCCAAACCAAACAAAAAAACACAATCAAACAAAAATTAAATAACCCCACCAAAGAAACAACAAAACCAAACATAAATCACCAACTAAATTTAGAATCATACAAATCTAGCACTGGAAGGAATGCTGGACTGATGGGGGACTAGGAGGGTGGGAACTGTTAAAAACCAGAAACAACAATGAAAACCCCCAGACTAAATTCACACAACTGTTGTAATTTGTACAGAGGACTTCTTTCTTAAAAAAAAACCCAACAAACACAACAACAACAACAATCAAACCAACAACAACAACAAAAACCCCAACCAAAATCCCAAATCCTTAATTCTTGACATTAAAAAAAGGTTATTCCATTGCTATGTATATTTTAATATTTCTGCATGAACTAGCTTATTCAAAAATATTCCCCCTTCTCCTCCCCTTCCATGTCCACCTGCTTATAGGGTTCTATTGCTAACTCAGGGAATAGAAAAACAACTAGGCTTCTGGATAAATTAATTAAAAAAAAAGACAACAGAAAGGTTTAATGCCTGTAATTTGGTAAAATTATGACTAAGGGAGGATATGATAACAGCCTAAAATATTTGACATGTGTAAACATTAAAGACTGGCAAGGAATAGCGTGGGTTGAAATGAAATAAAACCGAATAGCAACAGTCTCCTAGACTGTGGAATATTTTGCTAACAGGAGCAGTGTTTGAATCACTTAAAACTGGACTGGACAAGGAACTGGAGAACATACTACATGGTTAGAGACACAGCTACATCAAAGGGTGATTTTCAGTCTATGAGTCACCGTGACAGCTGTGCCCCGCTGGGAAAATGCAGATCACAAAGCTGAGGATGAAGCACATGAGAGGCAGAGACAAAGCTTTCTCTGTCAGGGGAGCTGGCTACACAGCGGTCCTCAGCAGAGAGATCAGGCAAATCCAGGGGCTGAGCATCTTTAGGGCACGCTGCAGAACTGTCTCCCTTCAAAAGTCTCTCCACTAGGAGACAAGCACAATATTGATAGTCCTCCCTCCTCCCAAAGTGCAAACAATTGACAAAATGAAGTGAAGAAGCCTTAAACACACCACCAAACCAACTTCTCTCTCAACAGCCATCTTACCCCTGAAGAACTTTGATCCCAAAATGCAGAAATGAGCAGCTGTCTATGAAGTCCACACAGACTCCTGTGCAGTGCTGCCCACATACCTACTGACCCCTGAATAGAACTCCTTAAACCCAAAGAAGAGTTATTCCAGCAAAATTATTAAATACATATCTTTTAAACAGTTGATTCAATAAATAACAGGTCCAGTGCATAAAAGAATCCTGCAATGACAGAGAAGGAAAGAGACCATTTTCCCAACCTTCTTTCATTTTTTATTTTAAACCAGCAACTTAAAAATTTGCACATACAGTCTGCCCAGTAGAAACTGCTGGTTAAAATAAGGATATTGAATGAAGATCAACTGAGGCATATACTGATTTACACTCAGAGTCTATTTATATGTCACAAAATCAAAACTTACTAGTATTGTTTCATTATTTTTATGTTGTGTAAATCTAACGTAGTCATGAAATCCTCAATCATTAAAGTTTCTGTGATGGTTTATGACGTTTATATACTTCAGATAACTCTGTTTAAATGACCAAAATGAAAGCAACTGTTCCAAACAGACTCCACAAAACTAGAAGTTATAACAACAGAAATCCCCTTTCTTCATCCAAAATGACTGCAGATGGAAATTACACATGACCAATTCCATAATTATGAAATTCACTTTCATCTGAAAGCAAATGGGATTTTGGAAAGACACAGTGGTCGTTATTACTGTCTTATTGAGACAGAGCTACTCCTGGCAAGCTCCCAGGAGAGCCCACCCTGCTACAACAGTGAGGGACATGGGCATTTAACAGGCATGAGCTTGTGCAAACAACAGTTTTCATGTACTGGCAAATTCACCTAAAAAATAGAAATATTTATTACATACAGTGTAGTTTTAAGTTGTGGTATGCTGGTCTAACCCAATTATGATAAAATTAATGCAGCCCTTGCCCTCTGTTCAGATACACCTAAAACCAGAAAATAAAACTACAGTTCTGCAGAAAGTTTGACTTGACTTTGGCTTGAGAAATACTGAAATACTGGATTTATTCAAAATGGTAAAAAAGTCTCACATTTTTGAACTTGAAAACTCTGCGTTTTTCTTTTTAGAATAGATAGCACCATAGTCTAAACGAAAAAATCAATAGACAAAACCAAATACCATGTTTTTCTCCTCAAATTAGTTTAAATGTAACCCTATCAAACCTTTCTGGTTTTCTCTTGAACGGAATTCTGGTAACATTTACATGATTGTATAAAGCACTTTAACTGCAAGAGTCCTGCAGAGAATAAGCTCTTGATTTCCTACGGGTGAATTATCCAATTTGCAGATAAAACCAGATTCTGCCATCTCCAGGAACGCTCCTTGCTCTTGAGTAAGCAACACAGATACATGCTACACTGCCTTGCCTTATGTACTGTTTGGTAATTTATAGGGTTTTAAATCAGGAATTCCGTGTATATTATTCTTATAATCTGACATCTATTCTATATGATGGGGTTTGCTTTGTGTATGTCTCCTTCCTACACCTTCAGCTCCTTTAATTTCCAAAGTTAACTGAAAGTGAACTATGATCAGCAAGCAGGATTTTGTCAGACTGCAAATCTGCTGACATACACTGCTTGAACATTCACTTTTTTTCTCAAGTATCTTCTTACTAAACATATCTTACTTAAAAAAAAAAAGTCTTATTAGCAGACACAGAAGCAACTTAGTGACCTTTGTTTTACTGTGAACTTACTTTGTGATCTTTCGTTTTCATTTAAAGCAATGCTCAAATGAGATTACTGAAGGAAGCATTATGTAGACTACAGAAAATGAATGTGGGGTTGTTTTAAATCTCTTCTTTGAGTATTGTTCATTTGTACTGCTTTATTCTTCTTTGGTTCAATCAGTAAGAGACAATAACTCCAGCACCACAGCAGCACACCCACCACAACTGAGAGGTACTATTTTTATGTGGGCCGATAGACCTGCAACGTTCTGTGGCCTTTGCACAAAGAGTTTCAGGTCTAATTTAAATTATATTACCTGGTGCAGTTAGTGCCATTGTCATACTATGTAGTCACTTGTGCAGGTACCTGCACAGTTTTTATGAAGAAAGTGGCCCATGTTGATCCAGCAAATGGACTGCCCAGTTTCAGTGTGGCTTTTAAACCAAATATGCACAAAGGATTACCAAAGAAATAAAGCCAGGTGCATAAATGGGGAGAAGAAACATTTGTGCATCTTTGTTCTCCAGAATACTAAGGAGAAGCAGCTCTATCATCTAATATGCAAAACGCATATTAGATCAGTCAGAAGGAAAAGTGTTCTTGAGACAATTCTCAAAAGCTGGGATTTTATTTGCATAATAGATCAGATAATTTCCAAGACAAAAAACTGCACAAGATGAACTTCCTTCTGCACTGTCTATAGAAATATCACAGGACACTGTTTTTTGCACAAGCCATTCAATGAATCACTGTGAACAAATAGTCTTGAAACAGCTGATTTAAAACCAAAAAATGGTTAAACTAGATTATTCATGATGGCTGATCAAATCCATAAGTAGCTCATATGTTACTCCACAAAATATTACTTTTTATCCAAAGAAATTTCCTAGGTTTAAAGCTTTTAAGTATTTCATGATAAAGTGACCCACACTGAGCAATATTGTGAGTGAAGAAGTTTTGAGCCTCTTACTGTTCAGATTTGGGTTGCTTATTTTATTCAGCCTAGTCTGCTCATTCCAAACCTAAACTTAACTCTCACTGACATTCTAAACGTTCCTTGTCCTACTCCATATAGCGAGAGTATTATTTTCTTTTTAAGCACATGAATATTCAAACATCTTCTGTGTGGAAACAACATCAGCAGTTTCTCTACCTCTGACACAGATAGCACCAACGGCTTCTGGCACAAACAGGCAGGAGCCTTCAGATAGGTTATCAGTCACTGCACACAGACTGGTTATAGATCCCCAAATCTTCCTGGTTGTATCAGGTTCCAGAATTAGGGTTTCTGGCTCAATTCCATCGTCACTTGGTAGGCTTTACAGAAGAAACTGCTGTTCCTGCTTCACAGAATAAATCATCCCACAAAATATTGATTGCTCGGTTCCAATAAACCACTGTACCTTGCAGACTATACTTGGGAGATCATTCTTTTTTCAGTCTGTGTGTCTCTCTCTCTCCAGAGTTTTATCGACAAGCCTAAAAGAAGTGATTTCTCAGAGCACAGACATGCTCTTTCTAAGAACACAGCTATCTCTTAAGAAAATCTGCACCAAGATGTTCACAAAGCATTTGCTGCACGTGGGAAGTTGCATTTCACAAGCCTCTCACAACACTGCCTCCCTTATGCATGCCAATAAAACCAGGGCATAGGCCCTTGGAGGTAAGCACTGTATTTATTTGGTCTTTAAGCTTTGATAGAGTATTAGCTGCTGTGTGATCTTTATTAGAAGCAAGGAAACACTGTGTAGTTTGTCAGGCAGTGGCAGATGTGAAGTAGAGCGTGTGGGTTTGTTTTGTTTTTTTTTTTACTCCTAGCAAGTTCTGACAGTGCTGCAAACAAACATTTGACCATATACTGTGTATCAGTGTACAGTATGCATTTGATTGTGCTTTTTGTTTCAAGCTTTCATGTGCTATATCAGGGTTATGATTACAAAAGGACTATCTGAAAATATGCCCCTCCTCACTATGCTTCTTACTGTTTTAATAATCACAACTTTTATTTTAGCTGCTTGTACTATCCAAGTACATGAACATCAGGAGGGAAGCACAGAAACCAGCTTTATACTGGTTGCCCAGATTGCCCTGGGTGACACTCCCCATTCTGTATAATAAATCAATACCTGCCTGTGCAGGAAAAGCTGGAAGTAGCTTATCAACTGCATCTCAATCCACAGACAGGTCTCTGACCCCACTCAGTTGGTCACTCCTGCCATCTCAGAATTGGCTGGCAAGATATTTTTTATGGCTGCTTCTGGATCATTTGGCCTGAAAGCAACGAACTTGAACATAGAAGTGAGAAAGTTTCTGCCAACCTGGCTCCTTTTGTCTACAGTGGGCTTAGGGTCAATCCCACAAGTAACTTGGGTCCCAGATCAGGCAGGGTCCAGCAAGGCTGTTCAGCCTCAGCCAGGTAAGCACATGCATTCGTGGCCCTTGAACATGGGCACACATCTTTCTGTGGTGGAAGGGAAGCCTCCATCCATCCTGGGCACTGCTCCATACTCCTCAAGCACCTCAAAAGCTCAGAGCTCCAGCCTGTGCCACCTTTTCCCTCCTAAGAGGAGGACAGACATACAGCAATGGCATTACTGATAATGTTTGCTTGATAGAAATGCCATAGGAAAGCCTAAGCAGGTTATCCCAGCCTTCCTTACACCAGGCAGAGCTTTAGGGAAGTGCAATAATATTTACTAAGCCAACTGACAAATTGTTTTTCTCCTTTTCCTTCCAGACATATAAATAAAAATATTTCTGGCTCTAATAACTAGGCCATTGTCCATTATAGGATTGAAATGTGTGGAGAGGCAGAAGCATAGAGCAAACTTTCCAGGGATGAAAACACAGCTGTTGTAGACATAAGGACAGCAAATTAAATTTATGCTGGGTTTTTGTTTCCCTGTTATCTAAGTACCTGTCTCCTTCCAATAACTTCAACCTTAGAGTTGCGATTAAAGGGTAAATTGCTAATGGCTTCAGCCAATAGGCTTAAATACTTATTGTTATCACCAAAGAAATCTCAGTGCAGTGATGTGCCCACCAGAACAAAATAAAGAACCTGAACATTTGCTTCATTTACACAAAAATTTGATCTGGATCCATGACACATGTCTGCCTGAACCACAGTTCTGACACCAATGCCAGGAACTTCAGACACCACGTTGAGTAGGAATTATCCTTTACAAGAATACACTTTTTCTGTTATGAAACTGAAATATGTATTAGTTTGTTTTAGAAGAATTTCACCCTTTTCAGTCATCAGGAAATTCCATAGCTCCTAAGAGCCACAGCTCTTAGAACCTCATTGTGTGAACTATTGCACAAAAAAGACCAAGATACTTTACAAAGACAATGCCTTCTACAGTTTAGAATCAAAGTAGGAAATTAAACATTTTCCTTTATGCTGGAAGGATGTAACTGACAGTATCTGCTCTAGATGGGTGCTTCTGTGGGTGCTTTTTTAAACCCAGATGAATCTGCCCTAGAAATAATTCTGGAAATGCTGGCAAATTATTTCTCAGCTTCAAATGAGGGCAGGGACTGTGAATACTTTGGACTGGTGCAGACTGCAGGAGAAGAACACTTCCTTTCTAAAGCGACTGATTCTGTAGTGGCTATTCTGCAGAGGTTACATCATTATAAATGAAGGATCCCAGTTGTCCCAGTGCATGCAAGAGTTTGTCATTAATAAATCAGCTGTCTGTCCAGGCTCAGCCTATTGTGACAGGTATGACTGCATTCCTATTTTACTCAAGCAATTACAATTGCAGGTGGTATTTAATTAATTATGTACATAACTAGGCAATTATGCATCACACAAAGCAGTTCTACAGTTATCTGGCTTACACGTGAACTGAGATCACAGAACTGGCTGTACTGCTGGATATACACTTATGACAGATGTAAAGCACAAATCAGTCATCGTTGCTTAACTGTGTGCAAGCCACCAACACTATTTATATTTTGTACCAGGCACGCTTCAGTTACTTCTATCAGGTAACAGCTTTCTCAATTGGATGGAAGTGTTAGGAGGAAAAGGTTTCCAGGAGGAGATTTCATAGGTCTCAAGCAGAAAATTTAAAGTTGCTTTCTGAGAAGGATATGGGGAGAGTAAACAGCATAGTTTTTCTTCAAAGCACTGTGGTAAAGTACACAGGTAAGCATGCTTCCTCTCCAACAGCCATCTGGCCCAGCACAGGCTTTGTCCCTCTCATGTCATTAGCATTGTTTTTATTTCATTCTTCATATGAACGAGGCAGTAAGAGAAGAACAATAACACATCCACAATAGCACAAAAGTGACTTCCGTGTTAGTAGTGTTGACCAAATCTCTCTTGACCTTTTTGTTTCTTCTGCATTTGAAAGACAAAGAGAGAAAGGAGAGGGGAATATGTCTTTTCATATACATAAGGCACTTATTCTCATTTATCCTCTCTCTTTTTAATTTAAATGCACTTCTGTGGAGCTTGCTTAACATTCATGTCACTCTGTGCATAGATAAATTTTTAGGCATATTATTTTTTTCTGTCTTAAGTACTTTAGTTTTTGCGAGACAGCAGATGAAGAAGCCAGAGAGTTCTCATTTCCCCTTTATCATCACTCGTCTCCCCTTTAATAACTCTCCTTTGTCTGCCTCACTCCCACAGTCACACACCCCACATCACTTTTTAATCAGTAGTATCGCAGAAAAAGTACCGAATTAAACCCCGTCTCCAGCGACACCCCGACGTGTGCTGAGCAGGAGCTCTTCTGAGCCAAGTATTAAGAATTAAACCATACAGTGACATTGCTTCATTCTTTGTGAAGGAAGGTAGGATTAACAAGAAACCTGAACCAAGATTACTGGTTCAGTAATCAACATCCAGCCTGAGCTGTAAATCCCGAAAAAAATATAAATAAATAAAATAAAATAAATCAGAGAGTAAAGAGAGGAAGGAGCAGGGAGGTTTGGAGGTGCACACCGTTGCCCTGCACTCAGCACTAAGCTCTAGTCAGGATAAGCCACCATTTCGCTGAGGCTGCAGAAGCGTTATTTACCCAGAACACTGCTGGGAAGAAATAGCTCTGAAAACATTTTGGAGGAGCCTTTCATTAGCGGCCCTCCATGATCAGAAAGATCCTCCTAAAGAAAATAGATGACTTGGAGTTCACCAAAATGCTGTACCCCAGGGTCTTCCCCTGCAGCGACATCCCCGTCCCGGGCACATCAGCACCCACAGCACCTCTCTCCTCGCCCTGATCTGTGTCAGCGATAACTGTGCAGCTTTGGGGTTCTGGCACATTTGGGTGCTGGTTTTTTGTTTGTTTGTTTTGATTTTATTGTGTTTTTGTTTGGTTTGGGGTTTTGTTTGTGGTTTGTTTTTTTTTTTTTGTCATCAAGTTTCTATGAATGGGACGACAGTGGAAAAACAAAACAACTCAAAACAAAACAAAAACCCCCAAACCTGCAAGTGCAACTGCTTGAATAGTTTGAGACAGAAGCATCCAAGAAACTAAGTCCAAGTGCCCTCTACTGGCACAGGAGAGAAAGATGGGGCTGGATGACGTGGGTGGGGAGAGAAGGGGTGGCAGAAAGAGGAGGGAAGTGGCATTAAGCAAGAGTAAAAGGAAGCTGTGTCAATAAAGTGGGTATGGCCTGAAAAATATCATCAAACAGCAAAGCTGATAGGGCTGGCAGGCTGGGCTGTCAGTATCATGTACACTACCTGCCAAAAAGCATATTGCTGCTCTGAAAGCTGCAACGAGCCAGGATGGTGAAACAGCCTCTGTTTTGGGGGTGGGGAAAGGGAAACAAACACTTCTTAATGTAGGCTAATGTCTGTACCTCCGACACAAACTCACTTGTTATTTTCTAATTTTTGACTTTTAAATTTTACACTGGAAAAAGTTAGTGACGGAGGTAAATGCTAAAAAACCTTTCCTCCTTAGTACTTAATATCTTTATTTTAAAGCTGAGAAAAGCAGTTGTGCAACAACGACATTACCACATGAATCTAGTCCTGGAAGAAATTATATCATGTGTGCTTATGGGAACTTAATCTACGAGGTACCGGGAATGCTGGGATTGTGTGTGTGTACTTGCACGCACACACACATGCTGACAAAAACAGTTCATGGAAAATTTTGTTTCAGACAGTCATTTTTGGACAGAACAATTCATTCTTGCCCTGTTAGGAAATCAGCGTGTATGATTTTATTGGTACCACTGTGCTGACATTCAGTGCATTTGCAAGACCCAGAAGCACTGTGTAATACACAGCTGTAGAAAACACATATCTTGGTGAATTCAGTAATCCACGGGATTTTATCAACAGCTCAATGAAAGTTAAACCTAACATTATTATAGTCAAACAGATTAACTGCAGTAGAACGGCAGGGCTAGGTAAGAAAAGAGAGTTTAAGTTAAATTCAAGCAGCAAACTTTGATAAACTGGTGGTTAAAAAGATATCTAGTTCTGGGAAAGTACTTTTCAATTCCTGTAATAACAGCAGCAACTTCATTTCAGATTTACTGCAGAGAATGGAGTCACACAGCATTCACAAGATACAAAGGCAGTGGGGAAGTGAAGCCCAGAGAGGAGAGCTGGACGGAGATGGGCTTCAGCTGCCGCATGAGGAAGCAACTTGAGGAAGTGACAATTTCGTCTGTTTTTCTGCCAGGAAGGCAGGGGAGGAGACTGCTCTGTACAGTCTGAATAGAGCTGGAGAGGCTTGTAATTACTCACTGGAAGACTGTTGTGATGACTGCAAATCTGTGTACAGTGTCCTTTTTCCCCTGACATGTCCAGAATCACTCTCAGAAATGTCACATGTTAAGTAATTCAGTGAGTAGGTGCAATATTTACCATACTGGGAGAGGATGAATGCCACTCCAGCTCTGCAGCAGCTGTTCTGCACTCTGTGATTCTACTAAATTCAGTTTAGGAAATCCTGAGGTATCATTTAATTACAGCAAAAACAAGTAATTTTTTGACATCTAAATTATCCTAACACATTCAAACCTACCAGAAATGGTGACAAGACCTTGTGTGAAATCAGGTTCCTGCATTAGACTTTAAAACACATGTATTATGTATTTGTGAGACTGGAACTTGAGGTGAGGATCTCATCGAGTTCCCACTAACCACCACCAGATCAGCCACACAGAATCAGCCTTTTTAAAAAGCTGAAAATCTTGGTCTGCTTTCTGATATGGAAAACACATACAGAAACTCTCCTGCTTGCCAGTTAGTTTAGGGTCTCTCTTTCTGTATGAAACACATGTTGATATTTGATTGCTCCCTTTAATAGTGTCCATCTGTGGAAAGGGCTGCAGTGCCAATACACATGCATGAAAGCAACAGTAATTTTCTATACCAAGGATATCTGCTTCATCTGTAATATTTCAGTGCTGAGAACAGGTTGTACATATGGCTCTGCAGCAGCTTGTTTGCAGCCCATTTCATTGCAAAAACCTTTCTTTTTGCACCTTCCCTTTTCCACCTGACACATGTCTTCTATACAGTGCAGCAACATTAGCTTTTATATACTGTTCATCATCTGGCCCAAGCCTAAACCTCCTTGTGGGCCGGATATTAAATCATAAACAGCTCAGAACAAGTTCTGATAATGAAAGTTAAATATCCCACCAAATGCAACAGGAGGAAAAAAAGCCAAAAAGTCTATCTTGCCTAAGCATGGACATGCCTCACTTGAACAACCACCACATGTGAATCGAAGCTATGATGAGGCTGGAAACATTGTTCCCAGGAGACAGTCAGCAAACCTGTTTTGTTGGGAAGCGTCTCAGGTGCAAAATACACTCAAATGTGAAATTACACACGTACGTAGCTATCTTTTTAGCTGTCCCTTGCATGCTGCTCTGGGAAAAGCCTGGCTTGTCCTTGCATGGTTCAGGGTCTTCCACCTGGCTTGGAAGCCCCAGGGTCTGCAAGCTCCCTTAAGCAGCCCCACAGCCCCAGTTTGGCCCCTTTGCTGGAGATGGGGTATAAAGCCTCCATCCTTCACCCATCTCACACTGCACTTCAAGGAGGCCTGAGGATAACAGTCTTCAACAGGGAAAGGCCCCAAGGGTGGCCTGTGCTGCTTTCATTGCACTGCAAACTGCCCTCCTCTGCTGGGCAGTATTTCAGCACTTTCTGTGCCTCTGGTGTTTCTGTCTTAGGAGGTTTTTTTTTCCTCTTAACAGCAAGATCCAAAAACAGACTAAAAACTGGAACAAAGATCTCACTTTAAATATCTGAGATGTTTGTGTTGATGACAATGGGATGACTCAGATTTAATTATCTCATATTACAAATTATTTCAGAAATACTTCATAATCTCTTGTTGGTAGTGCAGAGATCAACTAAACACAGCAAGAGGAAGTTAGATATAAAAAAATAATTAGATAAATGTGATCAATGCATGGAGTCCGACAAGAAATAATTGATCCTTAAAACATAAAAAAAATTCCTCAAACAGATAATAAATTTTCCCCAAGTCTGAAAATGCAGTTCCAAATGAACATTTTATGTTTCATAAGAACTAACACTACAGTCTCATGAGTCAGCTTTGGAGAGCAAAGTCAAAATAAATGAGGAGGTTGAAAGTATGCTAATAACGTCAGCTTGGTGTGACCTTTACAGTATCTCACTGCCAAAGAACCAGCATTTAATAAAAGGTTAGGTTCTTTAAGAAGTTATAAGCAAAATACCCTGAAATTGAAGCATGCATAATCATTAGTTGCTTAGGAAATTCTTGGCAAATGTGTGTACATAAGAACAAAGATACATCTGTGAACAAAAAGCTCAAGGAAGGCTTTCTGCAAAGCCCTAAATACTATTTCCATCCTAGAATATAGACATTTACAAGTAATTCTGCCAGTAACCAGTAGTAATTTTAGTACAATGTTTGTTTCCAAGTACTTGAAAGCACCTACTCTTGCGTAATGGACTAGGAATAGTAACTACCATCTTTACCCTGTCTAAAGCAATTACTTTTTTTTTTTTTTTTAAGCTATAAAAATGAGACTCAGACTTGATAGAAAGAGAGTAGATTTTTCTAAATTCTTCCTCTTTCAGCATATGGTTCCGTTTCAGTTTTCTTCAAGCTAGAACAATATGCTTTACAGGAGACAAGATGATGAATGCTTAATTTTGGGTTCAGTTAAAACAAACAACTTTCTCTAAAAGCACATGCTTTGTTTCAAAGTGACATTTGTTAAAAGCCTCACTGCCCATATTATATTACATCACTGCAGGTCAGCTATCATGACTGACACAGTGACATGGGACAATGAAAGAAGGCAGATTTGCCTTAACCCTCGCCATGCCACGTCTCCTGTATGCTCTGAACACATCACAGATATCACCTCCTTCTGCACTGTTTCTAAACCTCTTCAAAATAATCAAGACACACTACAAGCTTAAAACATGTAGAGAGCTCTCCTCATCAAGAAAGAGCCCAACACACACCCAGGGGATACAAAAATAAATTAAAAAAAAAGTTTAACCCAAGAAACACTATTTCATGATTTCATGCTGTCTGGCACAAACAGGCTTTCTGATGCTGACATGCCAAAATCCACCATCATTCTCTGATGTCAAGATGATCATTACAAGCCCTGTTGGGGTCTCTCAGTAAGGCTTTAAAGCAACATATCCAGTACTTACAAAGCACTATCACATTTTACAATGAAAGGCAACGTTGAAAACGGTGTTATTTCTTCTATAAACATTCCTATGTGCTTCTGACATATTGATGTTTTCAGAGTTGAATTTAAGTGGCTAATTCCACATTTAGGCTTCTAACAAAAAGGCAGGAGAGACATTGCTTCACTGTAACATGGGCATGCAACATCTCAAAAAGGCCAGGTTTTAGTGAGAGCTTGAGCTAAGGCATTGCAGCAGACCAACACAAACTCCAGCAAAAGCTAAACCCAGAACACTTCAGCAAGGACTGGTGCCTCCTTGGGAGGCCATAAATAGACTCCATGAGAAAGGCTGAGCACACACTTCAGACTGAAAACACATCCCCACAATCCCACACTGGCATGCCTGCTTGAGGGATGATTCAGTAGCACACAGCTCCTACCTGGTCCTGTCCCAATGTGGCCTTTGGTCTTGCAGTTGATGGGCTTGCTCTGTCTTCCTCTCCAACCACTTTCAGGGGACCTTCAACTTTCTCATCAGCTCATATATGAAAACCAACTGGGCTGACTCACCCCCTTGCAGTAATTAACCCTTGCTGGCTCTCAGTGGGACCAGCAGACCCAACTGCAATAGTAGATTGATGGAGACATAAACTTGTTTTTACTTGGCAGCTTTACTGGCAGGGTTGTGTGGAGGTGAGAGGGTGGGAGAAGAGAACCAAAAATGTACTGTCACAACATTGATAAAAGCCTTTGCATGGATTTAGTCACACTGAAGTTAAATTTGTGTCTCATGTCTCTGGCAGTGTGCTCTGCTAGCACACTTGCAAGCTCTTAGCAGCAATCAACAAAGTGCTGCTTCTAGTGTCCCCCATTAATGGGTTCTCTGGCTAAGGACAATTGTTTCTATAACACCAAAACCAGGTTCTGCTCCCACACTGGGGATTTGAATATAGATACAGCCATTTAGTGTCAATACATAGATGCTAATAAAGTTATCTAGCCTTGATTACTGAATTTGGTGAAGGATGCCTGCTAATTTCAGCTGTAGCCATTTAAGAGGTTAGTGTCTCCACCTGCTTGCTCTCCTATTCTTCTGGCAGCTGAGTGACAGGACACTTTTCAATCATCTCAGGTCACACCAGGGATTGTAGTTTACAGAGATAAGTACTAAAGGCTGTGAAATAGTTGAGCTGAAGAGCTAGCATGGGCTTCTGCAGGTCTCTGTGTAGTACTTCCATGGAGAATCATCAACTTTTAGGAAATCACTAGGAATCTATCTAGATGTTTATAGGAGCCTGATCTCAGCAATGAAGCATAATGTGCATTCATACATAACATGGTATCACCTCCAGAGTCGTGGCAACGAGCACTTAGGTTCATAAATTTACTAGAAATAGCGTAAACTATGCAGAGATAGGAATTTATGGTCTCCTATATAGAGGCTGAGTGAGGAGACTTTGAGAAGGAACAGATATGGGATCAGCAGGACATCAGCAGGCTAAACCCTTGCTGTTCCTTCAAGCCTCCTGTTGTAGCAGTGATTCCAGTGCTGCCTACTGACCTGTTAACCTATGCTCCTTCCCAGCCCACAGAGGTAGAGGCTGAAGCCAGCTGCTGGCAACATCCCACACTTTATTCCACTCTCTCTGTTTGTGCCCTTGAAGGTAGACAGTCCCTGCATGCAGCAGAGGAATTATGACAGCAGTGTTTTGATTTTGGCCTTCTAAAGTGAGTAAATGATAGGAAGATTTTCAGTTCTACCGGTCAGATAAATGTTCTTATTTCTATCAGTCGTTTGCTTATAGGGGGTTATATCATCTATTTATGTAGGGACAGGGCATTTGATAATTATATGCTTTCCCAATGGTGTGAATCAGTGGTTAAAAGGAAAGGAAAAAAAAGAAAAGAAAGAAAAACAGATGAAATTTTGCTTCAGAGGAAAGCTCAATTTTACAAGCAGATTTTTCACAAGCAATTATTTTCCTCCATTTATGACATTCACTGGCAGTGCTCAGAAGCTGCAAAGAGAAAGCTTCCTGTGATGACAATGCTTCAACATAGTGGGTTACTTCAATCTCATTTACTCAACTAATACAATTTCAGTTTATATGAATTTAGAATTTATTTCTCCTATTTGTCAGCAGTTTCTAATTGACTAGAAACTGCTGACAGAAAAAAATAGTGAAAACTCTGCAACTTAATCCTCACTTCCCTTATGTTTTCCAAACAGTTCTAATGAAGTAATCACAAACATCCTTAAAATTTGTGAAGTACTGCAACAAAGATGAGTCTGCAAAATTCTAATAATATTTAAAAGTCCTGAAGAATGTGTCCAGGGTCTGCCTTTATCATTCCCCATGTATTGCAATGATCATAAAGGACCTTACTCCTACTCTGTGTAAAGGTAGGTGAAGGGGTAGTGTCAAATGCTGCATCACCTGCTTACAGTGGGATGTGATAAAGAAGGAATTTGGACTTTGTACCATTCCGGTTTAAAGTCAAATCTCTAATGCTTCCTGTGTAGGAGGCTGGTTTCCTATGCAGTTTAGTGGGTCACAAATTTAATAGGAAATGATTAAGTAAAAGCAGAGTGTTGATAAGGGTTTTATTCTTCTTCAAGGCTTTTGATAATTTGTTTTCAGAAAATAATGCAATCTTTAAGGAATTTATGTGCATCTTCAGCCTCTGTCAAGGCTGCTGCAGAATTTCCTGTTTTTGTGTTCTCAGAACTGCTAAACTGCTGAAGTTGCCAGTAAAAACCTGGGTGTGTTATCCAGAATAGGTGGAGTCTATAACAAATCCAGATTATTCACTGATATTCTCAAATGAGTATATTAAATTAGAGCTATTCCATCTATAACCTCACAAATGGGGCCAGTTCCCACAGCCACAACTCATCTGTCCACTAAACCTTTCTGTTTATCTTCTGTTGTGATATCTTTTCTGTGTATGAAACCACGGATTTTGTTGCATAAATTGCCTCAAAGCCAGCCATAAATATTTACATATAAAAAGGTATTAAGGTAGTCTTAAAACATGTTTTAAGCCCTGAATGCAGAGCTAGCAATGTGAAACACACAAACCCTGGAAGTAGCTTTGTTACCCGCTTAGGTGTCAGATCCTGGTCTCAGTGTGAGCAGACTGACCCCTCCTCTCCTAAACTGCAGAATCTTGTACTTACAAGGGGAAAGATCCTAATCAGGCTCCCAACTGGAAAGCCAGCTTAACACCAGGCTAAGGGTAGATACAGGGCTGGCATTGTCAACAGGGAAAAAAAATCTGTACTTTCCACATACTCTCAGAGGTGTTTATCACCTTGCAAACCTCCCTGTGAATGCAAATACAACATGATTGATGGATGCACACAATTCAACAGAGCAAATGCTTTCAGCAGAGAGGTGGCCCAACAGAAAAGTATGAAGATCCTATTGTATATGAAAAAGAGTGTAATAATGATATTTTTAGGCATATATTCTGCAGGAGTTGGGACCCACAGAAACTGCTCATCAGTCCTTCTCCTTTGGCAGGGGCAGGACTAGCAGATGTAGGAGCTCATGGGGGCATGAAAGCATGTGGACCAGGTCACGGAGCACTGAAGTGTGGTCCCTGCTCACACAAACAGCTGGCACTGCTCTGGCACCAGCCATTAGCACTCACAGGCCACACTCAGCAAGGTTGAGTTGAGGCAAAGTTGACAAGCCTGACCAGGCCTCACTGCAGCCACAATGGTCGTGGCCTCCAACGGGACCTCCTGCGAGCCACACTCTCTGAGCCATGCATGAGACAACCAGCCTTCAGGGCAGGCTGAAAAACCACCAGGCTTTTGAGGATTTTTTAGTCAAGGGTTTGTAGGCAATACTTAACATCAAATAAACGATAGCTGGTAAAATATGATTACCTGATTGGTGTGTGCTGGTAATTAGCCGCTAGTTACACGCACAATTACTGGGCGGACTGTTTAATACCGGAAATCACATTGTTCTCTTCAGGCTGACATTGCAGGAGTCAGTGCAGGGCAGTTTTGCCAGGAGTTATCTATAAAAACCTTCTTGAAGTGCAATGAAGTTAAACACCTGGACAGCTTCCAGAGAAGAACAATCGTTTTCGGCTAGATTGGCGCGGGAGAGAATTTGCTTTCAGGTGACAGAGACGCAGCACCCATCCTGCCAGGAGGCTGCTGGCTCCTCTGTGCTGCAGCGGGCAGCCTGCCTTGCCCAGGGCACAGCAGGCAGCAGAGCCTGAGCCTCACCTGGCAACACACTTTATTTATGGAGTGGGGGGACACAAACATCTGTCTGCTGGAGAGAAGGATTTCTTACAGAAGAAGTAGCAAAGTTAATCCATGCCCTGGGATTTTTATCTTTATGAGATTGCATTAGCTTCTTAAAATCCTTCCAAAATGCCCACATGAAACACCTTAAGATCCCTGAAGCAGTCTGATCTGCTTCAGTTCCCCTCAAAAAAATCCTATGCATAAAACCAGAGTTTATTTGTTGACAACAGAGTCTAAATGCAATGTATTGCTTTGGCTGCTCTTTTCCTTTGACTTGAGTTGCAGCCTTTTCTAAAGCTTTGATTTCCAAATAGCTTGTTAAGCTTTACCGGACCTGAACATAAAAGCTGTACTTTTATGTTTCTTATATGGCATGTGGAATGTGGAAGCTCAACTTAACTGTGGATGCATCTCCTAAGACCTTGCTTCCTCTTGGGGCTCCATGTGTTGCTGCTTTATGAGAATGCTGACTCCCTTCTTCAAAGATTGTGTTGTTCCTGTTATCAGAGGAATCAAACAAAATGGGGAGTTTCTACGTGGGAGGCAGTGCCAACACTAACCATTATTTCATCTGCAATAATAGCTCAGTGGCATAAGGGGCATCCACGGCCAAACTTACTGTTTTTTCTTGTTTTGCTGCCAAGAGGATTTCCTGATTCCTGAAATAAGCTCCATTGCCAAGTGATACGGTCAAATCATGTGGTCAGCAGTCCTAATTGCCTCAGGGATACAGAATTCAATGAATGCAGACCAGCTCCTAAGGCCTGGTACTAAGGGAGAGTTGTCCTCTTCCACAGATGGTCTGATCTATCCATAATATATTAATATCTATACCGCCTGTAATGTAATATATATAGTCTATAATATAATTAGTGACAGCATATTTTTATTTGAGGATTGCTTAAATAGCATTCTAATACAGAGACAATTACAGCAGGATGAAGTTAGCAAATCGCATGATAGCTTATTCCTCTTTTCTGGTACCACTCACTATGCTGACATCTGGTACTTTCACGCCAGCATGCAACCGTGGTTCTTGTCTCACTGTATGTTGCTTTACATGCATTGATTTAATTAAAGCTTTATACTGTAGTAGTGGAGACAAAGCCTAAGACTTTTTTTCTGTGGAACAAAGCTGTATATAACTAGCCCAATTCTTTTCTCATTCTACCATAAATGAGGATGCACAGAAGTCAGTGGTCCGACACAGATGTAGAAGTAGGTCGTTACAAATCAGGTTTGAAATCTGTAAGCAGTTGCTCTTGATTGATATCACTTTATATGGCATCAAAGGCCCATTGTGCTAGGGAGGAGAACAGAAAGTACTATTATAACTAAAGGACCTTTTGTTTGTGCTCTCTGTGTATAGACCCAGCGGCCAGTTTTGGTCATCTGACACAAGTCCACAGGTTTGCAGAGGCCAGGGCAAAAATACCACCTATTTACAATAATTTATATGGAGAAACAAGGCTCTTTTACCTCTGTCTTCTATTACTAGTTAGAACTGTAATTCTGCAGATTGTACAGAATTGTCACTAGATTTCCAGTTATAATCTTTACTCAAAAAAGACAGAATGACAGCTATTCACTCCGCAGGCAGGGTTTTTATGTGTTGATTTATGCCTTAATGTCATATCAATCACCAGAAAACAGGGATGTAAATAATGAACTTCATTTTAAGATTAAAGCACCAAATGATTTTTTTTTAAAAGGATAAGTATTCATTTATTTAATCATAAGGAGGTCGAAATATACAGTACTGTAATACTCAGATGCTAGTGTGGATTAAAATATCAGGCCCATAGTTCCCTGTCCAGGTTAGCTCAGGGCTGAATAAACAGAAATCTTGTCTGTAAAATTTGTAACTACAGTTATGCAGGATTCTTGTGTAGCAGGGAGAGGCCCGAGATCCTTGATTTTGGTTTTTATTAGGATTAATTACAAGTATGTATATAAACAAATATCTGATGAAACAATTAAATTTCCTATAATCTGAAAAACATTAATAGCAGGATTGTAGCAGTCTTGGAGTTAGGACTACGGGGCAGGGGGAGGGGGACGTGGGTGCCCCCTTGTGTTCCTATTAGAACCTTTAATAGTTTTTAATTTGTTATCCCGCCTGACCAAGACAAGAGAGAAGTTGTCTCAATCATCTAAAGTCTTTGCATTTTAGCATTTTAATTTACATTAATAACCAATATGAAGCATAACATTATAACCACTGATTCTATTACACTGCAGACATTTTGCTAATTTCAGCTCTATTGAAAACCACAAAAGGTGACTTGGTTGTTTTTACATTTAAGTATAACAATTATCAAAGGATAATTTTTTTTTTTTCCTGGCTGCTTTAAAGCTCTCTAAAGCTGAGGATTTGTTGCTCATGCTTTGCTGCACAAACTGCATTCCTTTGTCACATGCATTTTTTTTCTGCCATGTATTTAATTCACTGCCACTTTCTTACCTTACATACTCTACCCTCTACAGACTTCAAATCATCCACATGACCTTTCTTTAAATATACTACACATTGCTCGATGATCTTTAGAGTTGCTTTCTAATATCTAATGAACAAACCCTGTAAATGATATACCTTAAATGATACACCAGTGTTTGCTTTAGCCTCAGGCATTTGATGACAGCCATGTAAAGGAAAATAATGAGTCATCTCTACTGCAAGGGAGCTTAAAGAGGGCTGCTGATCCTTCAGCAGCCAAGTGTATTCATTACTTGGATTTCCCAGCAGGTAGGATAGACACTGGATCTGTTTGCACTTCCGCATCAGACATCCTTTTGGAACCCTGTGGAATAAGATACAGAAATTTATACAAATTTTCAAATATTTCAAAACAGTTAAGTCTGGGATTATGGGTTGGAGTTTTTCTAATAGATATTTTCCATTAATTTAATTTCTCTGCTTTTCTTATTTCACCCTTTATTTAATATGCATGCATTTAATATGAGCACTATCTCTATCATGACAATCACAGAAATCTCCTGCTTGTGTCTTTACCAAAACTCATTGGCTATTTTGATATAATTTTCCCAGTCAGCTTCCAAAGCAATTGTCTTTAGAAACTAGACTAACCACTACAGACACGTTGCTGTGTACTTGTAGTATTGTACTTTTGGCATAACTTTCTCTAAAATTTCCTTGGCCTAAACGGTTCACTGAAACCACGCTAGGAGTCCTTCAGGCATGATTAATAGTGTATTATAGCCAGCCTTAGTCTGCTCTAAGTTAAAGGAACATTAAATACTTTTATGCATGACAGGTATTTGACAATGTTAGGGTGATAATGCTTTTTTTACACTACAAATATAATTCACCTTTTGGAACAAGTTCAAGTCACTAACCTGGTATAGATGAAGGACATGCACAGATCTAGCTATACCAACCAAATTTTTGACTACTAATTAATGAATACTTGACTTTAGTTTTAGATGCGTTGATCTAATTTTACTGGCCTTGAAGCCATCAAAACTTCTGAACCTGACAGCAAAATGGATCCATAAACACTGTTTCAAAGGTCACTGTTAACATTGTGTAGGATGCCAATCCTGTTTGTAGCCAAATGTCTAAATCATTACATGCTAAACAGAAAAACAGCATGACAAAGCTAAAGGTGACTGCATGTGCTTTCCCTACAATAGGAACTGTGCAGAATCATATGCCAATTGTCCTTTCACACAGTAGTTTCACACGGGAATCCTGACTCATCACTTCAAGTCACCATAAGACTATTCTGTGTCAGACTGGGAGAGAGAGTAAAAGACCTCAACTTCTCATCTCTTTCAGGGAAGCAAAAACAGTGGGATTTTTATACTCTTTAGGCTCCTCCTCACTGATACTCTTCTAACTTTTCACCTTTGAAAATCTAAGTATAAAAAAACAGCAGACAAAAATCACACTGGACCAAAAGTCTTAAACCACCTGTTATCTTGTGCAGCTCAACTGGTTGCAATAGGTTTGCTTCTGCCTACAGATGTTGAGTTTGGAAGACAGAATAAATTTTTTTTGCCACTAGCAAATAGAAGACATTTGCCATAGCAGCAAATAGAAGACATACAGCCCCACAAAAAAAAAGTAGTATGTTCTAATATCCACAAACAATACCATACAAGCTAGTAATTCCAAATTTATCCAGCAACTCTAAAAACCTACGTATCACTTAGAATTCCCACATTACAAGAGCAATGGAGTCTGCAA
This sequence comes from Corythornis vintsioides, assembly GCA_025447755.1. Classification (NCBI taxonomy): domain Eukaryota; kingdom Metazoa; phylum Chordata; class Aves; order Coraciiformes; family Alcedinidae; genus Corythornis; species Corythornis vintsioides. The sequence continues at coordinate 104,802 of JAOEGS010023444.1, forward strand.
ACTGTAGCTGCTTCTGCCTGATTCATGCAGATAATAAACCATTGTTAGACTGAAGTAGGAAACAAGATTATATACTATTTTTCCAATAAATGGGTAGAGGGAGGAGTAGAAGTGGGGGATCTCAGTTGAGATAATCCCCATTTTGACTCATTGAGCACTTTTGAAGAAATATGTCTTGTTATTTGCTTACATTACATTGCTGCACCCTTTTTCAAGGTGGTTGCTGATTAAAGCAGGAAGCTTTGAGGGAGTCTGGCTGATAATTCTCGTTAAACTGGAATTTCCAAACCCAGTGTGAAATAAAGAACTTTGTTCCTGCCCTTTTAACGGATGAATTCCAACTCTGCCCTCAGATGCAGAAGCAAAGGTACCACTAGCTCATATCTTGCTCTCAGTTACTTTGTATAATCCCTTCCAGGGGGGTGGAAGTTGTTTGCATTTGTGAGGGCTAAGATAGAACATATTATTTTGGGCAGGGCACTTTAAAGTGCACAAACAGGAATGTCATGGTATTGGACTATTTTTTATCCAACGTCTAGTCAGGAGAAGTTGGTGTCAGTAATGCCAGATACTCTGATCAGAATAGGTCAGAACAGTTTCCACATACTAAGCACTCCGAGCTTCTGACAACTTAAGTAGGAGTTATTCCAGCTCAGAAAATAATGTCATTAATCTTACCTCTTTTTTTTTTTTTTTAATTTTTCTTTCAAATCTAATCTTTCTAAGACTCACTAAATACCTTTGCATTTTATATACCTTCTGAATTAATCTCTTTTACCATAGGGACAACCACTGAACCCTATCGTCTGTGCTAAAACCACGCAGCCAGGCTGTAAGGCTGTGCTGGCGTAAGTGGCTCCGTTTGGATTGAAAGTTTCAGCATTTGTTCGCCCAACTGGGAGCAGATGCTTGAACTGCAGCGTTCTCTCAGCTGCATTCCTGCACTATGACATCTGCTGAGTCTGTGCCCTTCCCTGGAGGAATCGGATCCAGGAGAGAGTGTTGTAATAGCTGCCACTGAAATAGCTCACTAGCGTTTAGGAGGATCATAGTGATCACAGGATCTGTGAGCAAGCGCGGTCGGACAGATCCCCTGTGCAACATCTCCTGCTTCCATTTTATCAGCAGAAAGCTTAATATTTCTGCTGAGTCATTGCCAGTTATTTGAGCTGTTATTTTAAAAGGAAATTCTGACATTAGTCTGTGTGTGATCTAATACCTTTAGATTAATTATCTCACTTTCCTGGGATTTAGTATGATCACCTAGGAAATGTGTAGATTATGTTTTAGAAGCAGAACTGGGATTCTTAGGTATTAGTAATCTTCCAGGGGATATTAAAAAAGAGGTAGCCATTTTCTGTGAGATATTTTCCATACATAGACCTTATTGTTGTGTTGGTGGTTTTTAATTTTTTTTTTTTCCTCTCAGTTCAAAAGCACAATAAACTGACCAAATCAGCTATACTGTCACCAAATATTTTTTTTAAGTCCAACCTTCTGTTAATGGGAGAGGGAAGCTGTAGGAATACTATTGGCATCTATAATTGCAACAGAACATTAGAGATTGTGCAGCCAAACTGTCTGGCATACTACTTAAGCAAGTAAAAATACTTCACATAACATCTCTACTTCCTCTGCATTTATTCTGCATTTCCCCCCCCCCTCCCCCCACAAATGGTCTTTTTATCTCTTCACAATCTCCTCTCTTGATCAAAAAGCTTTTTCTTTCCCTTTCAATCAGGGACACCTTCCCTGCCCCTCTCTATCTTTCATGAACTCTCACTTGGAAAGAACATTTCCTCACTAGCTTGCACTTTTTCCTATCTCCCTTTCTGGAATAATTCTAAATTTGTATCTATTATTAAACCCTATGAAAGATTTTTTGCATACAACTTGGATGAATGACACTATACAAAATAAAGTGCAACTGTCAACAGACAAACCCTTTCTCACATGGTATCAACAGTAAGAATTTTGAGAAAGGAGGGCTGTCAGTGCTTAATTTCAACAAATCTCCAGACCAGAGAAATAAATCTCAATTATCTCCAGAAACAATAGAGGTAGTTAACATTTGCCCCACTTCTAGATAACCTATGCTGGAAAAATGTAGCTGTCTTCTTTCCCTCCAGATGACTTAAGAGATCTGTTACCATCATCTAAGTGGTTTAAGTAACAGAACTCCTGATTTCACTGCTGGGGGGTAAGGCTGCCAATACCCCGAGCAGGATATGACACCTACACATTGTGCTTGTGAGCATGGATCAACTGTTACAGGCATGCACTGGTGTTGCGCACCATGGCCATTTCATATGGCTTCTGGAGACAAAGGGACAAGGAAAGAAAAGTGCACGTGAACTTGATAACTTCAGCCAGCTAGTGTCATTCACAGATACATATAAAACAATACCCTGGCCTTTTCACATTGTGTTAAGCAAAACATCACTGGGAGCCAAGATGAGGAGAAGCCAATGTGAAGTAATAGTTACACCAGGTGAGCTCCAGGACTTCCTTGCTCCATTGAAACTACAGGAAAATCCCACTGATTTTGTGGTGGACCAGGATTTTACCCCAGAACGATGAGGTGATACAGAAAGCAGAAGTGGCTGAACTGTTGCTAATCAATATTGCAGAAAATTATTTTCTTTTGTTCTTCATTTCCTTTCTAATAGTTGAATATTTTGGTAATGCAAATCTTCCTTTGTAGGATATATACTAATTCTGTGAAATGTGTGCAAATTAAACACTTCCCATGATGTAGAAAAACATCTGCTTCTGAATGAGTCATACTGGTCTGCATGGCAGCCTAACTTTACAACTTGGTGTCCTAACAGGGCTAATTTTCAAATCTGCATTACTATTCTAATCTATATTGCTTGACTTCTTTCAGGCCTGGAGATTGCCTAACTTTTTTTTTTTCCTGACAGGCCTAGAAGCAGGGTAGGGAGGAATAAATAAAAGCTATACATCTCTCAGGGAGCCAAATTCAGTAGGAATCATTGCAGGTAACAGTTAAATCTGTTTAAGTTCTTTACCCCATAGCTCTATGAATTCATTGTCCTTGTGACAGCATGAGGAACATGGTGCAAACTGCATCCTTCCAATTGATTTATAGAAGGCAATGGAAATAGGCCCTCTTGCAGAGGCTTAAGAGGCAGTCCAAGGTGTAACCCATGCTTTTGTTTCTACATTGGCACATTAAGGAAAAAATTTTCCACCTATTTAATGCTCTGAGGAACCACTAGCTGTATCAGCAACACCATGCCTTACAGAAACCCAGATTTTTAGTATTTTGGTATTTTGTTTCAGTATTTCAGGTTTCAGTGAAAGAGACATAGCAAATTTAGGGTAATATTTAACAAGTGCCTGAAGAATTCTATAACCAATTGCTAACAAGAGGTGCTTAATTTTGACCATTATGCTGGTTCCCACCCACCCAGTGGTCTACCTTGACTTATTCCTTGCAGGGATATTGCAGCTGCTGTGAAGAAGCAGCTGAACCACCATCATGCAGGCAGGTTGTTCTGGTAAGCTGGCACCACCTCCACTTTTCCTTAATAAACACAACGTAATTTGCAGGTGGTTCAGTACCTGCTACGGGAACAATTGAGTCATCCCCATAGCCAAGGCATGAACCTCTAAAACAGGGGTGTGGGACCAATTATAGCTCTCCCATAGTAAACTCTACCTGCCTGTAAATCCGTACCCTGAGGCCCAATTTTTTTCACCTTTGCCCAAAAACTTGCTGTTGCTTGGCCTTAGTCCTGCAAGCTGCTTGTGAAGTTGCACTCCTTCCGAGCACAAATCTCACATATAAACAGCTTGCAGTCTAGGTGCTTAAATCAGCCGAATAATGACTAAAAAGATAAGATCAACTTAACGTACAAGGCCCTTAAAAAACCCTCCAAGTGACTGTCTCTTCTCTGTCTTCTTGAAGGAGGTTTCCTTTGAAGTGTCTCCTCCGTTCTGGATGGAGTCGGTCTCGTCTGCGTGCTGCTCCCTGGAGTCTGGCTGCTCCCTGGTTTCCTGTTTGCTGCCTTTCTGCTTGCTCAGCTCCACTGTAGACTTCTTGTCTTTTGAACTCTCTTTGCTCTTTTGGCCCACAGGTTCACTTTCAGCTGGGGCAACTGGCCTCTCTGTGGAATTTAGTGTCTAAAGCAGTTTCAAACAATAGTTATTTTTAGTTTGAAATGTAAACATTTTGGAAGGCAATCCATAAATATATTACAAAATGAAAGGGCACCTGGCAGAGAGAAATCCTGCTGTCCAATAGGTTTTCATTTACAGAGTTTGGGATGAACTCCTGCAGCCTTGAGTTTGGAAAGGACTCCCAGAGAGCCGATAGAATTACTTGCAAAGACTGCAAGATCAAACCATTTCTGCATAGATTTGCTTTATTTGCATATATGTCTATGAGGAAGCTGTTTTAGGAGGCAGTCATGGAAAGATGCACAGAGTCACAAGCATGTACTGCCAACTGAGACTCCCCCAGCTCTTGCATCCCAGGCTGCGAAAGCACACAAAAATTGCAAGGGAAAGATATGGGAGATAAAAGAAGTAAAAAGATACCATAAAGCAAAGGATAAAACCAACTCCACCATAAAACTGTGAAATTTCACCAAAAATTTATAGCTTAGTGTTTGGCTATGGAAGGCCACAGCATCATAGAAAATTTCACTTACAAGTGCAAAAGAAGATATAAATATTCCAAAGACAAACACATTGACAAAGAACCTATTTAGAGTAAAGGAAAAATATTCAGAAACTCAGAGAAATGCAGGATATGTTTGAAGTTCACAGGAGAAAAAGCAGCTCTGGCAAACAAAGGATAAGACAATGGAATTGTCACTGTTCGCAAAGCATCAAATTACTAGATATGGTTTGTCTAGGAGATCTGTTTGCAAATGGGTTTTTCTTACAAAAAAAAAAGTTAATAAATAAGGCAATATTATTATAATCAAAATAGCACACAAATTTGTCATGTTGAAAAGCTGGAAATTTTACATCTGCCCTTGGGGCACAGCCCGAAGCTTGATACTGTGCTATTTTTCCAACTTTGGGGATTTTACCATTAATCTTGAAATACTTGGTGGTGTTCTAAAGGCTTAGGTTTATACACTTAACATGACAAGCTTAACTTTCATTAAAACAAATGCAGTTTTAGACACCATGATTTCAGAGAAAAATCTAAAAGCAGAAACTCTAGAAAAACAGAATGCAAATACACTTTATCTCTATTTAAATAAAAACCTCTAGCTACTCTCTTTTTGGGGAAAAAGAAAGAGAGGGGGTAGCAATACTACCAGTGACTTTAACTTAATTCACCCTTCTTCCCCACCTAATCTTAAACCCCCTCATTTAAATTATAGAACCTGCAACCATAATACATGTGGTCTTTACTAGTTAGCATCCTCAACAAAGTATATTATTGTATTTAAATATTTCCTTTTCCAACAGACTGACAATGTGGATATATATTTGTTTACATCTGCTTTGTCTGCTTTTAGGCTTAAATACAGGCATGAAATTAGACTTTGCTCTAGGTCAGCCAAGAGAGAGATGCAAAGACAGCATATGAAATCTGGGAATGCAGGTGATCAGCAGCCCCATACAAGACAGGCAGGCACCCTATAAGTGTCAATTCTTTATTAAAGCAAATTTAATAACTTCAGAGTACAGGAGAACTGTTTGTCTGGAGCTGCAGAGACAGCACACAATGCCTGCCTCTCATTCACCTCGCTTGGGGAGAAAGACCTACTTGGATACACTTCTGAGTGCTTGGGGGGAGCTCTCCTGTGGGGAGAGGTGGATTTCCCAACAATGGACACTTTTAGGATTTGGCTGGACAGGGTGCTGGGCCATGTGGTCCAGATCATCTTTTTGCCAAGAAACATTGGATCAGATGATCCTTGAGTTCCCTTCCAACCTGGTATTCTATGATTCTCTGATCCTCTTGCAGCACACAGATGAACAGAAATTTAATTCTACCTCTTTCTTTCTGATTCATTTGCCCTATCAGATGGGAAGCTCTTGGCTGCTGAACATGTCAGTTAGTTTGACAAGATCCTTCATACTCTTGATTTGCCTTTGCTTGCTTTTGAAATGTTTATCTTTGGTATAATTGCAGATGTGTGCATTCAACTCAAAAATAACCACAGCACCCAAAATACAGCTATGAGGCTGGATGCACATCTGAGTTCAGAGGTGCCAGAATAGCATCTAACCCTTATTAACACTCTGTGGAATCTGTGGGTTTACTCTGCAGGTGTAAAACTAGAGTCGAGTCTTCCTCAGCACACGTGTTTGATAGTGTAGGTGCTTCAAAGTTAACGGTACTGCAGCCAAATCTCAACTGGGTGCAACAGGACTATTTCTGAGAGCAGGTTTTGGCCTTTGATGTTAGTCAAACAAAACACTGAAAAAAAAATTCATAATACATTTTCCAGGCAAAAAAAAAAAAAAAAAAAAAAAAAAAGAGAAAAAAAAATTCCAATCAGATAATCTCTTTGAGGTGTTTCATATTAACCTTGAAAGGCAGGAAATTGGCATATTTTATATTGATGGGAGCAGCTCAGGAAATACAAAGTGAAGCCTATGAATAATGAAACATGTTAATGTTTCTTATTCTAAAGGGTGATCCACACCTGACAGATTGCTTTTTCTCTCTCAACATTAACTGTGCCACTAAAAAAAAATAAAAATAATTTAACAGGATGGTATTTGTTTCCTCATCACGTTACAGAAGACCTTAATCCAAGGCTGTATTTTAAACACAAAAGGCAGACCCCCAAATTTCTGCAGATTTTTGATCAGTGTTGTAATGCTTTTCTGTAGTGTTCAGAGTGGAAGTGATGAAAAGCAAAGAAGAATCACAGCATTCCAGAGATGTACTTGCATAACTTAAGGAGATCATTTCACAGAAATTCTAAAGAAGGAAAAAGTAAACAGCAGATACAGTCTTCCTTGAACTCCTCTGTGTAATAGAACAGTGTTCATTTACACCAGTGCAAGTGAAAGAAGAAGGAAGACAAGTTGATTTAAGAAGGGGGGAGGGAAGGAAATGGGCTGCTAATAATAAAATAATAAACCCGGGACAGCAACTTTTAGTCACTTACATCATTTCACAAAGCTGTTGTATGAAATAAGCAATAAAAGTCACAAGACAAGACCTTTGGGATGCTTTTAGAGAAATAATTAATAAAGATTAACCCCAGTATCAGAGGTCATAATGAAAATTGGAAGAATAAGAAAGTTTTATGATTAGTTAACAAAGAAAATAAATTCTGAAAGATTATTTTTCAATACATCTTTAGTTTTGCTCTCAGGTTAAAGGAAACCCTGTCTACATGTAGGACCTGGGTTTTAACTCTCATTACCAAATGTAATTATACTTTATTCTTCACTTGCAACAAATGAGGTTTTGACTCCCAGAAAAGGAGTATTTTTAGTTCTAATGAAAATGAGATTTTTCTGAAGCATTTGTGGATCCATAAATAATATAATGTAAAGGACACATTCAAAGTTTAGATTTAGCTTTTATGAATGTATAAGAAACAAAAACAGAGGAAGAAAAAATATTTTCATGGCTTTTGTTAAATTGCAGTGAAGGGTTTTCAGTCTTGTTTCAATTATCTTCTATAGAGTTTCCACCTAAATGATTATTTCCTCAGACAAATAAATCAACAAGGTAAAAATGATTCCAGTTGTATTTAGTTTCATTGCCTAAGCCAGGGTACTTGCTGAAAGTAATATATTAGCAAGAGAGAGAGGAATAATACTGAACATAAAACCACTATTTTAAGAAGGAACACACCTATTAAAAAGCCATTTAAAAAGAAGATTGATAGTGTCTCTTTAAAATATTGATTAATAGTATGAATTGGTAAACTAAATAGATAAGAGGTATGTAAATATATAAAGCTTGGTGAGCAGGCAGCAAATTTCTTACAGTGATTTTTACATTTCAAAAGCTAGAATTGTATGGAAGTAGGTGACAACAACCCATCACCAAAAGATGAAAAATTCCAACACTTACTTGGTGACTGGGGCTTGGGCCATTTACCTCTTCTGAACTGGTTGTCCCTCCATCACCCTTGACTGACTAAAATAACAAAGGATTATAGGACTTCTAACTGGGTTCCTGTTTGAGGCATTAATTTAACATGACAATACACATGAATAAAAAAGTGCAAAGTTTAAGGATACCTCAACAACAACAATAATAATAATAATATTTCTTTACAACACTAAAACAAAAGCAGACATTTCAGAAACTCTACTAAGATTTTTAAAATGCCCACAGATCCAAGGCAGATTTTTTCTAGTTCTTTTCTATGTGAAGTGATTACATTTTGCAAGTCAATTTTCCCATTAAGGCCTGAGAAATATGAATGAGGTCTCAGTGGACCAGAGATCATATCAGCCAGTAAACAGGGCAATGCTATCAGCCCTGCTGCTGTAGTTTTCTAGGAAAGAGCCTTTGCTTGCTTTTCAGAGGCAAATCTCTCTTATAAGATCTAGTGGGATTTCCTTTCTATTTAATGATCATACTAAGTGCATATCCCGTGAATAATTAAACCCCACTCATCTTTATGGATATATTTTTGTATTTTATCAGCATTTTTCATTTTTTTCTTTCCAGTTTATGGCTTCTCTCCACATACAACTAAGTAATGGCACTTCACCTTGCCCACTCTTCCCAGCCCAGACAACCAGAGGAGACCCTGAGGCTGCAGCATTGGTAGGTCACTCAGAACAAACCTTGACTCTGAAATGTTTTAATGTCTCTCTTTAGATTTAAAAATGGAGAAAAAAAAAATGTTTAACAAAACTAGCTCAATTAGGAAAAAACCAACCAAGATTTGTGACAATTAGATTAAGATTTAGTTATAATTAGTAGTATAAAAGAAACCAAATAATATGCACACTTTAAATTAAAAAACATATTAGAGTTCAATGTGGCATTCTCCCGAGTGCCACATAAGCCACAGAGTTTAGCAGTAAAGCATGAAATAAACTCCAGAATTTTAAAGTGCCCAAATTTAAATGTCATTTTTCATTGCATAAGTTCAATGAGAACAATGAAAGGATGTGACTTTTGTTCTAAAGATAGATCAGGCGGATTTGTGGCTTTCTGCATCTTGTAGATTTGTTACTTGAAGCTCAACAGTATCAACTTGATCCTATGTATGGTGTTATTGCAAAGACCTATGTCAGCCTCTGATTTTTCTATAAAACCACAGAACATCAATACCTAGCAGCAGTGCCACTCCCTGACAATTCATTGTCACAAATTGTGGGAAAAGTTATCTTTCTGGAACATGCTTCTGTGCAGTCTCTCGCATGTTTATGCTCATGACTATCTGTGTAAGAGGTTGCAGAAATGGAGGGGAGGAAGCACAGTGTGGTCTGTCTGGAAATTACATGATAGAAACTCAGTCCAAAGTGTATGAAGATGTATTGTGATAAGATCTAATTTACACTTCTATTTCAGCAAATCTTTATATGCTTTCAGGGAAAAAAAAAAAAAAAGAAGTTCATGCTAGAACAGCAACTACTTTGTTACTACCTCTTCCCCACCCTCAAAAAAACCCCAAACCAAAACAATAAAAACCTAGAAAAAAAAAAGAAAACCCCCCCTGCTTTAACCAATCTTTAGTAATCCATCTCTTTTTTATTATTTTCCCAGAACATAAATAACAGTAAAGACCTTAAGGTCTTTCCCTAGACATAGTTCCCTTTCACCTCCAGTGAAACATATACGTAGCAATCACAAGGATTTCTCTCGAGCACTGCTGACCTCTTATCCTTGCCTTTGGCCATCTGGAAGTGCTGCTGCTGCTGAAAGCTTCCTGAAAGGGTTTTCTGCTTTCTGCAGCATTAAGAGAGGATCAGTGTACCTTTAAATGGAGAAGGCTGCAGGTAGGCATTAGACTTGCTGTTGTTTTCATCAATAATGAAGGAAAATTAAATTGTGAGAACATAAAATTCTTATTTTATAGTCTCAATGCTATTTATTACAGGTGCTGCCAGTCAACTTCCCAGCTGAGGACAAAGGCCACAGCCTGTTTACAGTTTGTAATTCTGCTCAAAAAAAAAAAAGCCATTTTATACCCTTCTTATATCCACAAAATATATCAAAACAGACATTTTGAAAGGATTTCTCTTACCTAGTTTTGAATCTGCTTATATTCTATGGAGAAAAGCAGAAACTTTCAGGGCTTATATCCTCTGACATGTTCTATATCCTAAGAGGCTCTCAGAACTGCTCACTTCAGCTCAGTGCCCTTAAGGGGAACCTGAAGTAACTAGCTCAGGTGTAGCCATTTCCAGCAAGCCATCCCACCTGGTAAATAATAAGATAGCTATTTGATTTTGATTAATTAGGCATGAGTGACTTTCATCTGGAAACAGAGGATTTCATATTCATGTAGGTATGGCTTGGTTAGATAAAAAAACAGCACTGTTTCTTCATCTCTAACTGAATCATGAGGCTTTAAACTAATGCTTCATATATTTCTTTAATTTTCCAATAGCTTTTATAGCATTAGTTAACCCTCTCCTGTTTTAACCACAGCAATGACTTTTATTACCTTTGCTATTGCAAACAATTCAGAACAAATAAGAAGGGACACCTGTACTGAGCAAGTCAGCAGGCAGTCTTCGAGATACACACTACCTTTTCCAAAGTAAATAACATAGATATTTCAATGGCTACCCTTCTGTCAACATTGGCAACTATTATGCCATGGATCTAAACGTTTCCTTGCTATCGGCCTGTGCTTGTGCTCTCTGAGAAGAACATACCAGAAATGGAGGCACATGGAGAAACTTGCCTGTCCCAGGCTCACAACAGAATGAAGTAGAATTACACTTAAATTTCTTAGCCACAGTCTTGAATCCTAACAACAAGCCACCTTTTCTTAGGCACCTGGATGGCTGACCTGTGTATGTTATCAGAATACATTGGGATCATCTTCTGAAGGCAGAAGAGAAACACAATACATAATCACATTACTGAAAAATAAAAAAGTTAATATTTTTCAACAGCCAGATCAATAAACAATCTGTAACCAGAATGGAGACTAAACAATAAATTAATATCAATAAGCAGGAGCCTGAGTTTTATCAAAGATGTCCTGACAAATTCCTTCTCACCAACAAGCAGTTTGTTTCAGAGACCATAAGTAACGGTGCTTGTTAAGATTGAAATGATTAAGATTGGTCTTATAAGAATTCATGGCCCACTCCATCTGCAATAAGGCAGGTGGAGTGCTCCAAAAGGACCTGCTGGATGAGTCAGTGATCTACCCCACAGGCTCTGATGCCACTTCAAGCTGCTTCCCTCCAGAAGCCTCCTGCCTTAGTGTCACCCACAGGGGATGGAACACCAGAAGGTATGTTTAGTCACTGGTTGAGGTTTGTTCAGATTTGCAAGTGAAAGATGTTGAGCAGACCCACCACGTGAAGACATCATTTTATCCCCAATGCTTCAAGTAGGAGGTACTAAAGACTGCATTCCTCAAATGGGTAGAAAGCACAAGAGGATGGTTTTATGTCAGGCCCTTTGCTGTGCTCCTCACATGTACAGTCATTCTGCAGCTCTGTAAGCTCTCATAGGTTAGTTTTGTATTAACCAGCATTAAAATGAACAGCAGAACAATGACTTTAGCATCAGGACCAGCGAGGCTGCAAATGGCAGCCACCCAAAATGTGTGAATTCCTCTGCTCTGAGCTCCATGGCGTCAGAATTAGCCTGCTACCAGGACATGAGTTAACTACTGCAAAGCTGGCTCAGGAATTTCTCCACATTATGGCTGTTACTGCCAGGCTCAAGACAAAACTACAGTGGAAATGGACATTCCTGAAGTGGAAATGATACATGTCAGTATAAAGTCTGCCAGAACAGCTATTCTGAGCAAAAGGTCCCTATTAGGCATCTCTACAGTACTCAGCTCTCAGACCCACAGCACTGGATATTTCCCACCTTTTCCTTGAGAAAATCAAGCCTCTGTTGGAGTCTTAAACATTTAAAGTGTTTTCAGCACTCACCACGAGTCCAAAAGCTCTACAGAAGCTAGTTGTTTAGCAGTGGCTTAAAAATCCTTCTGTCTGCCTTGGGAACCAGAAGCACTGATTGACCAGTTGGCACGAAACTGTAGGGCAGCTACATAGCTCCAACTGTGTGCAATAGCACAGCAGTCATCCAGTAATCCTAAAGCTGTTCAGAGAAAACACCCTGGGACAGATTTCAAAGATGGTAAATATATTAAAATAATCCACAATCCTTTTGGAATGGGATAACTAAGAGTAAAGCAGGTCAATATTAAAGGTTTCTAAAAGCTGCAAAACCAGTTACACAGTAAACACAACTCTGTTTCCTATAGGGGTAGATGTTTGCCCATGGACTAGCTCTGTCTTTGTAGGCCAAAATCTGGATTATACTTCTCCTCTGATTAGAACAGCCTTCCATCTACTCCTTTTAACACAGCTCTGTTTTCTTCCACAGTGACTGAGATGGGTGTGAACAGTTTTATTTTTTAATCAGTGCTACTTTTTCAGTAGGGTGACATGATTAGAGTCATGGTTGCCACAGACCTCAGTGTTTGATATATGTTTCCTGTGTCACCTTCTGCGTGCCTAGCACGTGCCATTGTGACGAGTGTCTATGTGGGATGACCACAAATCCCCCGAGACTTAGAAATAAGGTTGAGATTTCTCCAAACTGACTAGTTTTGTAAAATCTTATATGAAATTAAAAAGCACATTAGATGCACAATTCTTGGATGATATTAAGAAATTTAGCTTGGATTCTCAAATACACCAGGGTGGTCCATGTAGTAAAGTAACTCAGAAGAACAAAATGTGCCTGTCAGGGGTTGATCTGAGGGTAACAAACAACTGAAAATAAAAGAAACAAACACTAATCTTTTGGAGATAAAAAATAAAATGTGTTTTAGATTGTTGAATGTACCTTCTACAGTCTGATTCACACATTTTAACTTTTGACAATGTGACTGTTCACAGCTGTAGGTACCAGCATATATCTCTGAGTAGATAAAATAAATAGCCTAGGCTATTTATTACATTGTGGTACAAGAAATGGCATTTTTCACATTTTAATGTATAAGCTACTCTGACACCCACACCATGTAGCTGCCTGAAAATAAACCAGCATTGATTAAAAATAGAAATCTTCTGTATACTTTTGTAAATGTTGCCAAAATAGATCAATTGCTGTACATATCCTCAAGGTCTTCTACAATTTTAATCAGAGAATTGTTAGTTCTAGACATGGATTATTTTCTTTTTTGGCCACTTTTAGATTTTTGAGGAATATTGTCTGGCAGCCATTTGTACACAAACCCATCCAGAGAGCTTTATACCTATACCCACAAGAAAACACCAGCCATGTTATCACCTTCGTGGTTTCCTTCCCGTCGGTCTTAAGGGAGGGAGGATTAGATTGTCCTTGGAGCCTTTCTTTTTTCACTTAACGCCCGACGTCTCCGAAGCAGCAATTGCATCCCTTTCCGTGCCAGTTGAGCTAAATTACATAAGCTCCCCCAAGAAGTTGCACTACTAAACACACGACTCCCTGAACCAATGGACTTGGCAATGGTGCAGCAAAGGGGGGTTTAATTCTGCCCTGGCTAGTAGATGGGGGGAGGAGGGGGCTGAGCCCAGGGAGCCGGCAGCGCTGGCAGCTCCGGGGCTGTTCCCGGCCGAGCCACCAGAGGGAGCGCGAGGACGCGGAATGCGCGGGGCAGGGGCTGCCCGGAGGGGTGCAGGGGGCTACCGAGGGACGGGGGGGGTCACACGCACCTCCCTCCTCTCTGAAAACGGGCATAGCTTCACTCCTGCACTCTTACAGGCATTTAGTCTCAAAGTATTTTTCAAGAATTCTTTCAAATTCAAGTATTTTCCACCCCAGCCTTGCAGCGAGCAAACAATTCAACTCTCGAAATTGTCTTGCTTACCAGTTTAAAAAATTTCCTCAGGTTTGCTTTGGGAGTTTTACTTTCTTCTCTTCTGGGTTTCACTTCTGCGGCTTCTGGGCTTTTACTCTCATCTTTTTCTGGAGTCACAGCTTCTAAAGACGCGTCTGCTTTTTCATTGCTTACAATCTCCGCTTCTTCAGATGCGTTCTGAGGTTATTTTGGGCAAACAGTAAGTGGAAAAAACATTCCGACTTAATCAGTGAGGTTTTGGGGTTTTTAAAAGAGGTTACAATCAAAGGACTTCAGCTGTATTTATGTTGGTGAACAAATGTGGCATGAAAACCTTCTTAGCATCACCAGGATCAATTCAGTTCACTAATTTATAGAAGCTGGTGGAATGTTAAGCACTTGTTTAACTGAAGAAATAGCATTTATTGAATGACACTACCTCTTCTCAAACAAAATATTTTATATTTGACTACAATTTTAAAATAAAATTTAAACAATATTATGTACAGTAATATGTGCTTTGAGTAGATTACCCTTGGGTAATACCAGCAAAAATTAGAAAGATAATACTCAGAAGTTTTCATACAAAAGCAGGAATAGGATTTAATTAAAATACACCATGGGCATTATTAATTGTTAAAACTCTGTTTAGCACCCTTCTTAGAGAGTGAAATACAAAAGTGCAACTTCCCAGCCCAGCATTCTTGGGCTGGTCACATTCGCAGCACTAGCTCCTCCTCCCCCTTGCAAAGATATAAATGACTTATTGAGGTACAAGTTAGTTAAGTAGCTCATCTATTACTTCACTTAATCCCATGGGTCAGTCAACCTCTTTGATAGTGCTGACCCTCATTTGAGTTCAAGAAATGCTGCTGGGTACTCAGCAACGTTGCCTTTATGGAAAGATTTTGGGTCCCACTGAGCTTTTGTGAATAACTGGAAAGTTCCTTCTATTATAACAGTACTCCAACCAGAGGCATGGGGTTTATAAATTCCTCTGAAATATGGATCCCCATAAGATTTATTGATTAATCTCCTGGATGTCTCATTCCACAGCTCCTCAAAGCTATCCTGGGAATGCTCAATGTGTTTAACTGAACAAGACCTGTGCAGAGCAGAATACAAGAACAGGAGGCACATTTCTGCTGCAGGAGGCACAGCTGGGCAGGAGGCTAAACAAGCATTTCCTTAGCTGACTATTCAGCCTTTTATAAATACCCATGTAAATAATATTATTCTGTGCCTTCAAGAACCACTAATTAATTCCCATCCCACTGTAGCTATACGAAAAAAAAAAGTATCTTCCTTTGTGCTATAAAAAGATTCTGTTATGGTAATAGCCAGGTAATTTGAGCTGGAGCAAGCCCTTTTTCTTTTCATAGCCTATTGCAGAAAGGTACAGAACATTGTAAAAGCAGAATAAGTTATACTCTCAGCCTCCAGTACTGAATCAAAGAGAAGCTGTTACCCTTGTTATTGACATTTCAACATGTGCTGCTGCTTAAAAATACAGCACAGCTGCAATGTATGCTATGGTTACTGTAGGAAAGAACTGCCATAAACAAATCTCAGAATAATATTTCAATTTTTGCATGTACTCAAAGGAACTCACATGTAATCCATACTCATAGTTATTGTAACCACATTCATTTTAGCCACATGAACATGAGAGCAATTTAAAAGATAATACCAAAGATTCACCCAGTCCCAGATTCTGACTTTGAGAGTGGCAAAAAAATGCTCTTCCAGCAACAGTTTACAATACTGCTATCCTCATACACTTTTCCAGCTGGCTTCAAGTTGTTGATTCCCCCATATTTTTGGTTTAATAGCCCTTGATGTTTTTTTTCTACAGAAGTTCAGCTAAATATTTTCTGAATAGATATAAATTCCTGACATCTAGTAGCATCCTGTGACAAAGGAGTCTACAGCTAAAGTATGCTGGGTTTTTTTTTAAGGTATATTTGTTTTTCACAAAATAATTTTATTTGATGTTCTACTGCTTTTATTTTGAGCAACAACTGATCTTTCCTGTTCACCTTTTATGTTGCAACATGCTGTATGCTGCTGTCATCTTCCTTTCTGCCAACTGTTTTCTGAGCAAAAAAAAAAAAAAAAAGCCAACTAATTTATGTAGCTCTTTATACAGAAGCCTTTCAATATCTTGATGTAATTTTCTCTCAGTGTTATACCTTTTAGTTCTGCCTTATTCTTTTTGAGTTAAAGGGGACCTCAAATGAGAGAAAAGGAACTCACCATGGACTTCAGCAGCGTGAGAGATTTTTGCTTTGTTTTTTACTCTTTTGCAGAAGAAATGAACACGTTGGGGGTGGGGTAGAAGCAGAAGAATGATGAGGGAATAAATATTCCTTGTCCCCTGCTGCCTGAGATGGTTGCAGCACAGCCTACTTCTCCATGGAATTGTAGATTTGATTTATATTTATGAAGATTTTTGAGATAATCAATCTATAATAATTTTAATCTATATTTCTGCCTATTCACACATACATATAATCAATTCACCATCTCTTTGCTTGAAGGTAATGATTCATTGCATGAAGTGAAACAGTGGCTCAATAATGCAGCAACCTAGCTGCTGGGAGCTCATCATTCAAAGATTACAGTTTGGGATCACATGACTGCTATGCTCTTACAGCCACAACCCAAATGAGTTTTGTCTCTCGAGCAACGTCTGTGCAATGGTGTTGTCACTCCTGGTAACAAATGCATCCTGGGGCAAAATGCCAAACTCTGAATAGCACTGTCCATTTAAATAAAGAGCTAAGTGATAGTTATCTATTCAGAGAGATTGATTTGTTTAAAGTAATCAGTACATTTTTCTACATAGGAGTCTTCAGGAAAGTTTAAATCCTGTTTTAGAACGCTTTATATTTATTTTTTAAACTGAGATATTCAATATACTTATGCAGTTACTTTAATTTAGTATAATACACCTACTAAAGTAATTGCAGAAGTTACAGGTTATCTTGTTTGAGATTTTAGGCTTGTTAGAAAAATAATTATTGTAATTATCTCCAAGAATAATTCCTGTATAGCCACCTCTCTGTGTAAGACTGAATTAACTGATGCTGGAGATTTTCTTTTATGAGGAAAATCTAAACACATCACAAAATCCTTTTCCTAGATAAGGCTGATGAAGGTGGCACCTTCCTGGAGACTGAAGGACAACACATGGCCGTGGTGTATTGCAGCCTTCAGAGAAGCAGAAATGTTCAGTAGATGGGAAAACCCCTTCCAGCAAAGGTTTTCTGACATACTTTCAAGAGCAGAGTTTTTCATTTTTGTTCCTGTTTCCTTTAAGCAACTAGAACAAAAATTTCCATTTGTGCATTTAAAAGAATCACTGAGAAATTTGAGGAATTGAAAGTGAAGAGCCTGACAAAAATGAAGTCAATAAAAGCTGAATGTTATTACACTAACCTAAACTGTTCTCTAGAGCAATAGGCTCAGTTTCTTTACTCCATCTCTGGAGACACTTAAGACCCACCTGGGTCTGTTCCTGGGTGACTTGGTCTAGGTGATCCTGCTCTGGCAGGGGGGTTGGACTAGATGATCT
>JAOEGS010023446.1:0-27113 GCA_025447755.1 Corythornis vintsioides
CAGGAGAGTGGGCATATATACAGAGAGAGAGGGGTATAAACAAACATGTTTTCCTCCTCCAAAAGTAGAAATGACAACAATTAAAATAATCATACAAACGTTGTCAAAGAAATAGCACCTACCCAATGATTTACCAGATGAGGAGGATGTAAAAGGAGCATGCAAAAGTGTCACACTGTTATTATCACATCTGAGGTCAAGAAAACAAACTGCATATTCTAGAATCACCAGTATTTAGAAATTAACCTCTTAGAACCATCACTGGGTTCCTGTACATGTGGCTGTAATTCAGAACCAAAGTCCCAATCTTTTCAATGAAAGCTGAATGTGAAGGCAAAGGGCTGGTGATGCCCTATTTTTAAATATTAGAACCAGCATGTTCTAATTTAGTAGGAAGAAGAGATGAAAGAAAGGAAACTTTAACAGCAGCATAGTTTTCTGCAGCCCTGTGATCCTTTTGCTGGGTAAATAGCAAATGCCAGAAAAGAAAAAAAACCAAAACCAAACACGAAATCCCCCCCCCCCCCCCAACATCTCTTACTCATGGTTTCTGAATTAAGTTTCCAAAGCCTAGTTCACTGCTGAGGAGTTTTTTTTCTGACTTTATGAGTCAGTTTACTGACTCTCCTTCAGGACACAAGGCAAGGTTAGTAGAAGCGTATCTTCTTATTCCAATGACTGAAATATGCAGCATGGAAGTATTTTATATTTCCAAATATATTTTGAGTTGTTGGCAACCAAAATAAGTTAGTAATGAAAAATTACTAAAATACATATATGATTAGTGTTAATGTAACAATCAGTGAATTAAAGAACATAAAAATGAAAGTGTTCTGGTATGATAAGAAAGATTGGTGTTATGGTTAATGTAATTTCTGTTAGAAATCAACATTATTTTGTTTCAAGGAGCCCAGACTTCTTAAGCTAAGGAGTTAGTTTCTGCTTGTATGTTTGCAGGAGATGCACAGATAGATATAAATGTAGGAGAGAATATATGCATACATACTTATACATACATGCATATATTTATATGTATACACACAGAGACATGGTGATAATACACAATATCTAAAGGGGTTAGTAAATTCTGTGGTACACATGGATACTAATGCCTGCCAGAGTAGAAAAGACTTTTGAGTGTACCTATAAATTGCATGCTTTGAATGGCAGTTTAAGTGACAAAAGGGTCTCAGAGGTAAAATCCATCTGTCAAATGACAGTGTTAAAACAAAGTGAACATGAATTAAATCAAAAGAGAAAAAAATCCCAAGTCTTCACCGTTCAATACCATATATTTTTAATAGGCTGGCTACCATCTCCTCTGTTAATGAGGATGTGGATCCTGAAAGAGTCCTCCAGGCCTAGCAGATTCAAGCACCTTTATGCAATAAATAGCTACAGCCACTAGTTACTGCCACTCAGTCTCCACTCCCTGGTATATTCCAGCTCATAGAACTGTTGCTGGAGAAGTACATAAATTAAAAAATGATAACACAATAGATAATTTCCACCCCATCCCCCGCTCACCTTGTGCTGATCCTACAAAAGATGTACAATAATAACATAGGTGTTCTTAGAAACTGCCTCCCTGGTGCTGTTGCCATAAATGAAGATATTCTTTGAAGTTAAGCATTTGCAGAACCACTAGCTTAGATAATAAAATCTTCAGAGGCTTGCTCCGTTTGATGTGATTAGCAAGAAAAAAACAATGAATTAAATTGTGCATTTACTTTTCTTACAATCTAATGTTCTTGTTCAGAAGATGGCTCTGTGCAGACAGACCTCTTGTACATTACTCTGAACCCTTTTGGCTCCACTGAATGTATATTAAGGCTTTAAACATTCTGTTTCAAAACAGTTCAAATCAGGGATTAAATTGTGAAGAAAACCTGACTTCTCACCTCCCGATCGTTCAATGTCAATACCAATATTTGTTAAAGGAGCAAGGCAATTATCCTGATTTATACCAGCTAAGAATCAAATCCTAAGATTAGACAAAATTGTTTAGAGATACCTTCTCGTCTCGTCCCACTCAGTGGACGAGGCGGGAGGTCACTGTTTGTGCTCCCCCAAAGGGAGGAGCTCGGCAGGGCCCCAGGGCAGCAGAGTCACCACAGTGACTCCGAGGAACAATAACAAAACAATTGATTAGTTCTCCCTAATGAAACATGCAGTACGGATCCAGGTGTTATTTTCGTAGGTGATTATTTTACGGCGTGACTAATAAAGGAAAGGGAAGAAAAAGTTATTAGAAAAGAGGAAAAGAGAGGTGGAGTGAGAGAGAGTAAGATAAAAAGGTTCTTACCAGCCATGGATCCAATGACGTCTCACTGGATCAGTCTAGGTCTTCAGTTCTTCGGTGGTGGTTGCACCACTATCAGTTTTTTTCCTGTCCCTTTGCATCCTGGAGATACCTGGGTGCCATTCCCCTTGCCACAGTAAGCGGCAGTTGATTTGCACGAGCCCCAAGAGCTCTCCCGCCTCTCGACTCCACCCTGGCGCAATCAACGGGAGCACTTAACTAAAGCAAAGACAGCATTTATCTCTTCCATTTGTTAAAGCAAATGTTCAAGGATCCAAAGTGAAGGCACAGATACCTTGGGAGCAATCAACACTTCTCCCCTCCAGGCAGGTCTTCCCAGATCTTAACATCACACAAGGTTTGAGGCACACAATAGCTGGGCCCTTACACTGCTCCATTTCTCACTTTCATCTTCAGAGTAACAAAGACAAGAATGCAGGTCAATTTTATGTATGTATGTATGTATCTATTTATTTATTTTCAATTTGTTGAAGGGCTCCTTCAATACAAGGAGTGAATTTCTTTTAAATGCTAACAACAACAGGAACTGATTTTCCGTGAAGATGAGTTATCCTTTCTGTGATTAATTATTTTCAGTTACTGTAGTGGGTTCCTTTATCTACTGGATTTAATTACAATGTAGTCTTCATCTTTCAGCTGGCCCAACTCATAAACACATGAAAATGATTTTGTTTTGCCATATGGCCCTTAAGTAAAGGGATATCTCAAAGTTCTACTAAAAATATAAATGCTTAACATGGCTACACTTCTTTGTTGCTAAACTGTGCTCGGGGACAGCACAATGCATTTAATCTGGAATAAAAATATAATATAGAATGCAAGCTTTCAACTGAAAAAACAAACAAACAAACCAACAAACAAACCCCAAACAAACCAACAAGAACAAAAAAAACCCAAACAAAAAAATCCAATCAAACAAAAAAATCACACACAAAAAAAACCCACCACTACCAACAACAACAAACAAACAAAGCCCCATTCTCTTTTTCCCCAGACTTTGAGGAAAATAGCAATCTCATGCCTTTTTTTTTTTTCATGTCTTTTTTATTACTGAAATACTGATCAAAGGAGAAGGAAAAAAAAGGTACTTTTAGCTTCTTTGGGGGAAAAAAACATTATTCATAGAATGAAAAATACGTCCTATATTGATACAGTTGTAGGTACATCTCATGTTTCTAGTAGACATTTCCAGCAAAGAAAAAGTGCTTGTCCCACCACAAGAAAGAAAATGAATCTGTGATTTCAGTGTACTTAAGCACCTCATTTCCTTGGTCTTTATTGAAAATTAATATTAATTAATTCTTTAAAATTAATTAATTCTGCCCAAATCAGTTGAAATATCTTCCTTTTTAGTCAAAGGCACTTCTTGAAATATGTAAGTAAAGGTGGTGAAAGGTGATGAGGTGGCCTATACAATGTTGGAACTTCTTTTATATTTAACATTACAAAAAGCTTGGGACAAAGCTTCTTCTCATTTTTAAAGTCTCAAACCTGTATTTAAGCTTTTTGTTTCTGGGTCAGAAATTTGGCTTCAACAACTGATTACTGCATTTTACTAAAACTAGATAAATGTTCTAATTTCAGCTTTCTGCCTGAAATGTTGCATATAAGAAACTGAAGTCATGCTCAAATTTGACTGTGTTCCATAAATGCCTTGCAGGAAAATACACTATAGACTTAACTGAGGTAACAACAAAATAATTAAGCAGTTGATTTAAGTTTCTTTGTCTCTGAGTTTGATTGAGCCCTTAGAAAATTTAATTACCTTCAAAATTATTTCATGTCTTTGCAGAAGGAAGCAGCAAGGGGAAAACCATCACTGCTTCTCCAACCTAGAACCATTGGATGGCATAAGGAACTGGTCTGAACATTAACCAGTTTATTTTTCCCTTAGGTCTAAGGGTTCCTAGATCATAGGATAACTCAGTGTTTCTACAAACCATAAAATCCATTCATCATCACAAGCAAGAACTATCTCCAGAGAGTTGCAAACATGTTGAGATTCTGAAATTAGTTTTCTTGGTGATGATATATGATACATGAACACGACAGCTTGATTGCCAGAATAATGGAACTGCCAAACTTTGGCAGGGAGAGAGGCAGAGGAAGGGGGAAACATGAAGCACATTGCAATTTAAATTCTGGTGTTGATCCAAGATTGCTTTAATTTTACTCATCTACTCCCAGAAACAGGAAAATATATTTTTTTCAAGGCCTTTTAATGCTAAATGGCACTTTGGGGATGTAAGCTTATTATCTCACCCACAAATTTCTCTGTACTGTGTATCTATATTTTTGCTATATGAGTTTTATTAGTCTTGGACTCATTATTTTTACCTTAAGAAAATATGCTTATTTTACCCTAATTGGTTTCCCTACTACAAATAACAGAACATAAAAATGTAATACTTTCCTGTAACCCAGCAAGTATTTAAAGAATTTTAATAGGAAAATATAAAGATAGATACATTCCAATTGTTTTCCTTGGGTAACTTCATGTGAAAGTAAAGACGATGAAGAGTTTACATTTTTATACATACATGTTTAGAAATGCCTTGGGTGTATATGTATATGTAAATATAGAGGAATAAATATAATTGTATTATATATAAGTAACAGAGTTTTTCATTCCAATAAAATGTACGAATTACTACGTACAGTGAGGAAAACAAAGAGTAATTCCTGTAGAGGCAAACTACAGGTAAAATTCTAACTAAGCAGAACACAATTTCAGTGTTGAAACAAGGTCAATATTCCTTTGTGAGATGTTCTACTGTGTCTTTACTGCTTACTACCCAAAGTCTCCAGTCCATGGAGTGATACTAAGACTCACACTAAGATTCAACAAGCTGGTAGCAGAACTTATTTAGGTAAACTCATTCATACACCCCACTCCCCCTGAGTTTTCAGAGCAATTGGTAGTCAGCTGCTATGTCTGGTTCATCACACAGCTGGACAAATTCTTGTGCTGATAGAGGGGTCAGTGGCAAATGAACTGCTTACAGCATAAGCAACGTTACTGCAGGTTTACAGAGCTTTCTGAATTATGTCCCAGAGTATAAATTCATGGACAAAACAAGTAGAAATTATATAAATATCTCAAATGTTTGATTCTCTTGTTTAAATCTATTTCAGATATTATTCCAATCCAGGAAAAAAATGTTTACATATATTCATCTCAAGAAGTGACTGACAAATGTATAGCAAACAGTATAGAAAGAAAAAAAAATTCACAGGTGCATTCAGATTAGAAGAACTGAGGTACTTTAAGCTATACTAACTGTAGTAGACATCCCCTAAAATCATGATTCTGCTAGGCAGGATGACCAGCTTGCTAAGTCATAACATGGTTTGTGTACATCTCTGCTTTATCTGTTTGTATCTCCCATTGGTGCTGCAGAGGTCTGATTCTGGTTCTCTACCTAGGTACTCAAGCATTTTATCTCCTAGATTTAATTCCAGTACACATATACTGAAATTCTTATTTAGGAAATGACCATGAGATAGGAGGCTTGAATTTGGATATCATGACAAAATAATACTTTTGATTCTTTTTAAAACATTACAGAATGAGGTAATTCATAAAGCTTATGAGTGCCCTGTATTATTGCATCTGCTCTTTTAGCAGAGCAGTAACGTGTCAATATGCAATTCAACGCTGCAGCCTGTGGCTGTTACATGGCATAAATGCCAGATGATAATGTGTTGCCCTCTTTAAGTAAGAAACAATGGGTTAATTCTGTCACAAGCACTGGCAAACGTGGTCTTCCTCTCCACTCTGTAATAAGGTCTGTTTGAACAGGAAAAGAAACTCAATTATCTTAGTGACTACTAAATAATATATGGTGGTTGAGCCTGTCAATATTCACTGACAAGGTTATCAGCAAGATGTCAATGAGAGATGGTATCAGAGCGAACCTGTTAAAGAGTTTGATAGCTTCAAGCCAAGAAATTACGATAGAGGGGAGGGTGGCAGGGATAGATGGGAAGCTATCGTAGCACTGAGGAAAATCAGAAGGAAAAAAAACCCCATGTTTGTTATGAAGATTTGTTTGGTCACGTTGAGAAACAGAGAGTTAAATCAATTAAAGAAGCATCTTTTTTTCCTAATTTTCCTTCTACTTAATCCCGAAGAAAGTTATGTCATTGACTCCAAAAGCAATAGAGCTGGCTGCATAGTAGCCAGGATGGCTCTTAAACAAACAAAAATATCTCCATGGTTTCTGTATAGCTTAATTTTGTAAGAAAAGACTGCAAAAATATTTTAACACTCCACTTAATTTCAAGGAGGAAGAGATGCATAAAAACCTTCAACAAAATAAGTTTTTTGCAATACCTTTGAGAGGAAGAGAACTGCTATTACTCCTCATTTAGAAAAAAATACAATGCACCACAGAACTAAAAGACAGATTTCTAAAGATATTAAGGTGTTTAAAGATAAAAATGTGAGGTTTGTCAAAAGCATGTGACAGCTCGACATGTAATTCTTAAAGATATTTCAATCATTAGAAATCAATGGAAATTAAATGTGTAGACACTTTAAAAAATACCATTAGTTAGATCACTAGTCACAGACATGTTTCAAAAACCTGTCATTACGTGACTTCCTGGTGTCACAGAGGAGCTCTAGAATGTAAATAGCAGCTGAATCTCATCTCTGAAAATCTGCATTTAAAACCTTTCCTGGAACCATCAACAGCAGAACTAACTAAAGTTGGTGTCAGTGTCATAATATTACATCACTAATTAATATAAAGACATTTAGTGGAAAGCCTTGCTGTCATCAAAAGTCTTTGCCAGAAAGACATTTCACCTCTCCATGTGCTTTGACCAAGTCTTGTGGGTTTGTGCCACATAAGGATTTGGCAGACTAACATTAAAAAATGTCTCATGAATGAGCAGAAAGTCTCATGGAATATTTGTAAGTAAATCTTGAATACAGAGACCTATCATTTTTATTTCATAGTGTATTCTTACTCTTTTTCATTCATTCCTGTGTTCCTGAGCAACTCCTCAGAAATCTCTTGGCACCTGAACTTCTCTGCTTCATAATCTTCCTTCATCCTATAATCTAGCTCTCTTATCTCCTATCCTCTTACTACAGTTTTCTTTCCTATTCCCTCTGTCATTTTCATTTCCTGCATGCGCCATGGTTTGTTTTTGGCCTCACAGTGATTCCTCTTTCTTGTTCTCTGTATTCATAAAGTTTGCTACAAGCCATGAATGACAAGGATGTCTCAACAGATCCAGTATACCTCTTTTATTCTCCACAAAACCATGTGAACAAAGAAGTGACTGCATTTCAAAAGAACAGGAAAGACAATGCCCTGTGCACAGAGGAATAGGTTATGGTTTATCTTACTTTGAGTAAAGAACTTCATTGAGAGTGGCAGGAACTGAAGCACCTCAGAGATTGCCGTTTGTTCCATCTGAATTGTCATTGTCATTCTGCAATCTGTGACCTGTCTGCACTTTTTTACTGAAATTGTTTCATAATTGCCTATGCTGCCGTGTTCTGAACCTTGTGAATACTGTCATAAAGGGCATTACTTGGATTGTCCAGCTGGCAAATAGAGTTTGGCCCTTACAGGAGCCTTGGGTGTCCTGTTCTGCAGGTGACATTGATTAGATGTGCTGTAAGGAAGAGATGACATTTTAAAGGTTTGAATATGCAAATGTTTTTTTCCCCCACAGAAGGGATGAAATGAAATGTTACAGAAATTACTCTTACAGCTAATGAAAAAAAAAAAGAAAAAGGAAAAGAAAGGCTCATACCTCCACACACTTATTCTCTGAGAGAAGAAGCAAGCAGGAGGTAAAACAGGAACGAGCTGTAGTAAATCTGTTTATTGAAAACCATCTTGATCACTTAATTTCTTTGTGAGAGTTTACTGAGTTTATAGTTATATTGGTTGGCAAGCTCTCTAACCTCCCCCCACCCGCTGTCACACACTCAGCTACTCCAGTACTTCTTCCCACCAGGCCAGCAGGTTTCTGAGATTTCTGATCTCTCTCACTGACTCTTTTCCTCACATTCTCCTGCCACCAGCAGTGGTGATTTTCAAGCCTTTCCTCTGCACTGCAGTTCATTTCACTGCTCCTTTTTCTCCTTGCTAAGTGTAGATGCCGGAACTATCAAATCTTGTTGAGTGGCAAACTCACATAAGTACTGCTCTCCTGGAGTTTCTCTGCCTCCAGTATTTTATGCTTTGAATGGTAAGACCACAAACCTTTTTTCCATGGGAGAAGCCCATGGGCCTCCTGAAGTCCCACACAGGGGAGCTGCTGGATCTGTTACCTGCACTCAATCACAGAATCACAGATACAGGTTGGAAGGGACATTTGGAGATCACCCAGTCCAAACCCCCTGACAAGGCAAATTCACCTAAAACCTCTCCAGAGGAGAGGTCTCCACCACCTCTCTGGGCATCCTGTTCCAGTGCTCCATCACCCTCAAAGTAAAGAAGTTCCTCTCCATGTTTAGATGGATCTTCCTGAATTCAAGTTTGTGTCCATTACCCCTTGTCTTGTCACTCGGCACCACTGAAAAAAGACTGGTCCCATCTTCCTGACAACCGTCCTTTAAGTATTTGTAAGATCCCCCCATCAGTCTTCTCCAGACTAAAAAGACCCAGCTCCTTCAGCCTTTCCTCATAAGAGAGATGTTCTAGTCCACTAATCATCTTTGTAGCCCTTTGCTTTATCTTCTCCAGCAATTCCCTGTCCTTGAACTGGAGAACACGGAATTGGACACTGCACTCCAGATGTGGCCTCACCAGGGCTCCTATGACTGGATTTAAGCCTGATATATCATTCTGTGCTCCTGCATGGTCAGAATAAAGTTGATATGTGAAGAGCTGGTTGAAAAACAAACAAAAAATCCCAACAGAAAAAATGAACTCCTTTTCATCTCTTTGTAACAATGTGAAAAAGTGTACACCTTTTTTTTTTTTGTGTGTGCGTGTGTGTGTGTGTCAATATAGGTGTGAGCATTCAAAGATCTACTCCCTTCTTTAATCATTGTCTTCCACTTCAGAAGTAGCTGTCAGGAGTAGTAGAAGAATAGAGATGAACAAGCAGAGAGACAAAACTAAGCCCTCATGACACTCTGCTTTAAGGAAAAAGCACTCAGATAACTCATATAACTATGACTCAACGGGCATGACACATTTATTCTTCACCCTCAAGACTCTTTCCCAGATGCACAATTTTTATCTTGTTTCCCTTTTAGTAGTAGCCACCCTGCGGATAATTTTGCATTCTGTCAGGCATCAGCCTTGTAGCTTTATTTTGCTTGTTCTTCACTAGCTGTTCAGCCATTTAGGTTTAGCAACTGTGATTCCAAGAATGCATCAAAACATCACAGAAGTGATGAGATATGAACAGTGCCCAAATGAGACATTGTCAATCTGCTATTTTAAAATAATTACATGAGGGATACTTACATTCAAACAAGCTTTGAACTGTTATTAAATGAAGCTTTTAGCTCTTATATAAAACTAAGAAGAGTTAAGAAAACAAAGCAAAAGTGGAACCAAAAACTTTTCTGCCTTGGAGTACTGGGCTCTGTCATTGCAGCTTTATAGGAGCAATCCTTAACAGATGTTAAAGATACTGTCTTCTTAATGTTAGAACATTATTATCATGTCTCATTTAGTAATGCCAAACATAAGATGCTATAAGACTTCAAAAGCAAAACTAGTAGACCGAGCTATAGTCTTTGAGGTAGACATAATTTTTTTTTTTTATGAGTGCAGTTCTGGATGGCCCATGGCAGTGTCTGAACATCCACATTATCTATTGTGCAATCTGTGTTTGGATTGTCAAACACTGAATTTGAGACCATGCAGACAAAATTTTGAGAAGCACATTGGCTTAAAGTGAACATGGGTGCTGAGAGATGAACAATTCTTCAAATCAGGCTTTCAGTTTGGCAGCCAGAATTAATTAATGCTCCTGAAAATACAGGCTTAAACCATCAAAAGAACAAATGCAACCAACAGACAAAACTTCCTTGTGCCACCTTGAAGACCTGTCTCAAATTTTAACCAGAGGCAACAAACAGAGATAAAGAATTTTTGTCCTCTCTTCTGGTATTCTGACAAAAGGCATCAGGGAGATTAAACCATCACATGTATTAGTTTACAACTTCATCACACTACGCAGATAAAAGAAGTACTAAAGATGATGTGTGTCTTTCTGTATACATAGGTGTATATGAAAAAATTATATATGTAAGTGTAATATGTAGTAATAAAGTAGTTTACACATTTTTATCATTTATATATTAACAAATTTATACAAATTTGTATACATCTACATATATGTATGTATATATATGCATGCATATGCAGAGTTGTGTATATATAAATATATACATACAGTTTTTAATTCCACAGGTGGTAATTCTTTTGGAAAGAAATAAAACACCCCTGCACAACTGAATTAGATACATTGAATGGAAAAAAAAAAAAATAATCCTTTCCATGTCACTAAACCAACAATTCCCCAACATTTCCATTCCAATATATTTAAAAATATGAATTTGGTGTACATTTAAGGGCTCTCTTCAGCAAAGGTAAGGTGCTTCCAATTTGCAAAATTGACATGTAAGGTCTTAAACGAAAGAGAAAGAGAAAATTTATGCACACTCATCACCCAGAAGGAAGTAGAATATAGTCATCTTTGCACTGACTTTAAGACTTCACTTTTAACTAAAGTTCACAGTATGGTAATGAGTTGTTGATTTTTGTCTTCAGAAAATGTTTACATCCAGCAGAGAGGCTTTAGACATCTGGCATATGTAAGCATGGTAAAGGGTTATTGCCTAAGGAATAATAAATGAGGGGAAAAACATCCCCAAAATACACACAAAGTAATAGATGAGGTTGGCTTCTTTGGGGTTAGAAATTCTACGTATTCTCTTAAGGTTCTCTTAAGCTCACTCATTAGAAAACACATTAAGACTTAGTTGTCTTAAAGCAAGTAATATAATTAAACAAATATTTTAATCATCTTTGTAGGAAAAATATATTGTGACTTGAGGTCTAATTCCCAGTGCATAGGAATTTTCTGCACTCTTATTTTAAAATAAACAGGATTTAATCCAGCCTGAAAACAATATACTGGGTGACCCTGGAAAACCAACAGGAGCATGTATTAAAGCTCTTAAATAATCACAAAATAGAACAAAATACTACAACACCAGGAAACAGATATAATCACTTTTTAGAACACCACTATGCAATGCAATAGGACTTCCACTATTTGAGTCAGTGGCTCAATGGATTTGTCTTTCCAAAACAAAAGTAGTTTTGTGTAATAGGATGCCATGCCCTGACAGAAAAGCAAAAGTATGAAGGGAGATCTCTAGAGGGTAGCCCAGTGTAAACCTGTGTGAACCTGAGCACATCACAATCCAACAATTACATGAACTGAAGGGGCCAACCCAAGTAGTGACTTTTAGCATGTGAATTTTAAAATCCTGCAATATTTTAAAAAGTATATATTTTTATGGGGAAAAAAAAATAATTCAGGCTTCATTGTAATATTTTGTTTATTCTGTTTTTTCTTTGTGTTTGTTTTCTTTTGTTGTTTTGTTTTGTTTTATTTTTCAGGGGATGTGCGTTTTTGTGTGTGGACCTTTTGGTTTGGTTTTAAGGCTTGTTTGCAGTTTTGTATTTGTTTGGTTTTTGGTTTGTTTTTATTGTTGTTGTTGGTTGGTTGGGTTTTTTTCCTAATATTTATTTATTTATTTACCTGATAGGGCAGAGAGCCACAGGAAGAGAAATACAGGAGACCAGTTTGAGCTGAGTGGAACATCTCACTGGTTCACATTCAACCTCTAAAACATAACTTTGAATCAACTTCCTTTCTCAAGAATCATACTGAAAAATGTTAAAATGGCACAGAGGAAAAACCCTCCCATTTTGAAGAACAACATTTTAAAGATTTAGTGATTATGAGGAAAAAAGTCACTAGAATTGTCATGAGTACTGTCATGAATAGTTAGCTTCAACTCAGCTAACATATCTTACTTTAGATCGACTATATAAACAAAGGAGAATGGGTAAATCCAAAAACCATCAGGATTGTCAGAGCAGTGATAACAGAAATGCTTTTCAGAATGACGTTCTGCTTGCTTTTGATAAAGGTGTCTCCAGATCTATCTTTTCTAAAGGGATTCTCCATTGCAAATATATTTTCTTCAAAAGTACTGGAAAGGACACTCTGTTACCTTTCTGAAAACATGTAAATTTGAGCTCCATGGCTAAATCTGAGGTCTGAAGTGACATTATTTGGGCTGTTTTGTTTTTCTGTGGTCTTACAATACACTAGTTCACTACAGCTAGAAAAAAATAAT
Source organism: Corythornis vintsioides (assembly GCA_025447755.1). NCBI lineage: Eukaryota > Metazoa > Chordata > Aves > Coraciiformes > Alcedinidae > Corythornis > Corythornis vintsioides. The sequence continues at coordinate 12,687 of JAOEGS010023446.1, forward strand.
TAAAATATTAGAAACTTATCTTTGAAGTTGTTCTATGCATCAAGCCTTCAGTCTGCCATGAAAAATGATCCTATATGATGATCAATAGCAAATATTATTACCAACAAGCATTGAATAGATAAATAAATAAATAAATAAATTTCTGATGCAGAAAGCAAAGTATTCTACCAAACCAGTCAGTAGCAGCAACATCAGTTGTGCCTGTTCTGGGGTAATGTGAAAGATGTCTATATCCATGTTATTCATTAAATAAGCCATTTCTAGGCTGAGGAAGGTCTGTTTAGTTTTAAGACTTTCTTTGATAATTACCCCTGACACAAGGGAAATAGTGCTTAATGTTCCCAAACAGATTCAGGAAAATAGTACTTTTTTGTTGTTCTTAAGAAAAGACCAAATAATAAAAGATAAAGTTGGTATGTGCAAATTTGTGAATTCTCAAGAAAAGGCAGAGTGATCTCCTTTCTTTTCTCCAGAACCTAGGTGAGTGTCTGCTCCTTAAATCAGTTCTGATTATGGTCTTTTGATCAGAATCATATGAATACCCTGGTTTGCAAATGAAGAATTGGGGCAAACTCTGCCAATCAAGTGATATGAAAATGTTCAAGTAAAAATTCGGAGGTTACGAAAAACTAAGAATTTGTGAGACATGCCAGTCAGCCTTAAACAAAGGGAAATCTATTATAATTCTTTTGGCTTCCAGGCCAACACATAACTTTTCTACGAAAAAATCTCAAACATTTTTTTTAGACAGCAATGATGTCTTAGAAGGTGCCAAACTAAACTGTTTCATGACAATTTCAACTTCTTCCGGGACGCTGTACTTTCTTTACAACTATGCAAGAGAAAAAAGCTTTTAGGAAATAAGTGATAGATCAATAATATATAAACCCATAGGAACTGACAGAATGTTAGAAAAGCAAGGGTTAATATCCCAGTGTCTGTACCGATGTCCAAAGCTGCTTGTTACTCAAAGTGACTATGGAATTGGTAAAGGTAAATCTGGTAATGATTATAGTCAGTAACTCTGGTTAGTAGAACTGGTCTGTGGAAAAACTTGTCTCGTTTTATTCCCCTCACTGTCTGTATAACAACTAGGAGGAAAATTGCAGAGATTTTCACTGCAGAAAAGTGTTGAAGGCATTTCCTCCCTTTGAAAACATTTAACCTAACCATGTAAGGATGCATCTGGGTGGAATACATATTTGAGTATATATGAAGATGGAAGATTGAAAGCTGAAAAGCAGTGAGTAGGGTCTAGGCAGTAGAAGAAAAAAGTAAAAGGACAAGCAGAGCAAATTGTTGATACAGTGAGGGGTCTCTTTTGACACAAACCTGTACTAGTAAGAGTTACTTTGAATTGATGCTTTCATATCTTATCTATTCTGGGTTTAGGGATTCTCAAGCTTAGGTTCAACCCTGAGCTTTTCTCATGGATGTTCATGAATTGTGTGTGGGAATTTGTTATATCAAGTTTTGATGCCTGGCCCATAGAATTACACTGACAGTTTCTCATGGAGTTCCTTGAGGTCTGAAACAAGCCACTTCATTTTTGTTTTCATTCACTGCAAGAATTTTACTGAGTAATCGTATCACTGAATGTATTCAATTAACAGCTCAGTAAAGATGATCTGTAGTAGTAAACAATAATAAAACAACATAATAACGGATTTCAATCATATATAGTGCTATAATTACTGACATCCGTATATAGATGCTAGGGGACATACATTACATTTTTTGTGCTAACTACCACCATATCTACTACTTTCTAACCCTCTTCACCAAAGTATCTTTGAGAAAGACTTATGGGAAATTTTTCAATAAAAGCTCACTCTTAAAACATTCTTTCATTCTCTGCAGGTAAGAACTGTCACTTTCACTCCTTTTAAAAGTATGTTTTTAAACAGTTTCCTTACAATGCATCAAAATGTAGTTTGTAATTAATTGATGGCCAATCTGTCCTTTGGTGAAAGAAATACCAGTGAGCTTCTAGATATATTCTAGATGAAATATTTTAAATAGGACTAGTGATTTCAGGCACCATCCATTTCTCTGAAGTGCAGGCTGCATCAGCTCTGGCATCTACTTAAAAATAAATTTAGATGTAGTTGTCTTTGTTATAAAGAGCAGAATGAAAGTTGTTTTAGCGACTGCTTCTGCAGTGTGGTAGGTACACAGCAAACTGGACAAGAGAACATACACCGCTAAACTCCATCAAACGATAATTCAATTTTGAGATTAAAGAAGCAGATAAATGGCCAACAGCTTTCTTGTTACAGAAGATCCAGCTTTGATCCAGCCACAAATGTGTCTTCTTACTAATCCATCATCTGCTTTTATTTTACTTTATGATATATTTTTTTTTAATTAGTCATGTTTTGGTTAAATATGTATAACTTGATACTGATTCTGTTTGAAATATGGCATGAATGCTCCTTCTAATAGACAATACATTAGTTATATCAGCATGCTGGAGATCAAATGCAATCTACTATGGTTCTGGGAAAAATTGACCAAATACAGCTGTAAAGCATGAATTCTAATTCCCACTCAACAGTGATCAATTACATCTGAAAACTGGTGACTACCCTAAAAATTAATAGTAATTTTACTGCCACTAATGTCATCTCATATTCTGAGATGAAGGACAAGTCTGCAAAGCTCTTGGTAAGGAGTGATTTCGGGCAGTGAACTCAATGTAACAGGGAAGCCATAGATGATGAGATAAGCAGAGGGGTTGCTGGTTGCACCTCCCTCATGAGCCATGACCCCTCAGTCATCACACTCCTTAGAATTTTTCAATGGTTGACATTCTGCAGGGAAGGAGAAAACAGAAAAGAAATTTAAACTAAATAACCAAATAACTTTTTCCTCAGAGGCTTAATTTTTCCATTTCTCCTCTAATTGCTGAACAACAGACACAGATACTTGTCATATCTGTGGCCCTGAATTCTACTCCTATTCCTTGAAAAGGAATAAAAGCATGGTAATGACTAGAGAGTGGTACCCAGCTACTAAAGGTGTGTTAGTAAAAACCCCAATCATGACCAGTGAATATAAATGTGAAGGTCCGCTGGGAGAGCATTTGCTTCTGGAAACTTTAAGTGCTATCTAGGCAGGAAGAAGGATAAAAGAAGACTAAATCCGTCTTGTTCTTTGGCACTTGCAATAAAAGTAGCTGTATCAGGATTGCAACAGATGAAATTCAGAAGGAACTGTTCCTTGTGTGGCAGATGAAGGAAGGGTGATCATAGGGATCAATGTGCTCCTGGGATTTTACATGTAACGTTTGGGACGGGGTTAAATTGAAAATATAAAATCAAATATTCAAATAACTATGACATTTTGGAAAGCACATGGGGTTTCACTGAGAAGTATAAGGAAAAATATTTCAGAGTGGACATAGATATCTGCTATTTGTAGTTATAAAATAATAGGAAACAGGTCATTTTTCACTTCTTTCTCAACATGCCTTGACAGATGCCACTCAAAAACATATCACTGTTTGGATTGGATTCAGTCTGCATTTCATGTTTGCATTTGAATTTCAGTCTGTCACAACCAATAAAGAGTGATAAATGTGACATTACTGCGTCTAAAGATCATTAAATGTCAGCTCATGCACTGGCAGCAAAATGGCTGGCAGAAAGTCAATGATGCAAGAACTGTATGGAGTGTGAAGAGCGGAGATGGATCTAGGGCAGCAGGGAGTCATGCAAGCTGTGAGCAATCAATCAATCATTTTATACTGAGGAAGAATAAAATGAGACGTAAAGGCAGTTCTCTGTGTACAGGTAGAGAGAAAAACATCTTATTTGTAAGTGTTTTGATTCATGTCTGTGCGCATCCAGTAACCCTGAAGAGAAATAATAGGTCAGTAAAAAGTATGCATTGTTCTCCGGCCAATGTCTTTTGATAATTCATCTAAAATTTGATGTTCTTATGTGGTTTTCAAAAAATAAACTATTTACCTTTGCCTAGAGTATGGATTAAGCAATTCCTGCTGAACAATACACAGCTTCTTGATGTTTACACAGAATGATAAAGACAGAACTAAATATGATTACAAAATTTCTTCAGTTTTATACAATACAATACCATTTTCCTTGGCTTCATGTTTCTAAGGCTTTATAGCTTGGTTCCTAATAATTGCTAAATACAAGCTTCACTTTATAAAAGTAATAAAAGGTGATAAAAAGTATGTCCATATTTAGAAATTCTTGAATTTATTTCCAACTTAAGTTCTGTATAGCATTATAAGCTGCAAAGATGTGTAACTGACCCAACTGGCTTCTGATGTAGACAAAAAAAAATACAAACAGCAAAACAAAAAAATAGCACAGACCTGTAATCCACTTCTGTAAGAGTATCTGTAAGTAAATATGTGCTGACTGATTTAATTTTCCCTTCATAAATGTGAACAATTAAAAAAAAAAAAAAGGCACAAATTTACATTCCTTTTTTTTTTTTTTTTTTTTTTGAGAATATATAAGAGCAAATCCCATTTTTAGAGTATGCCAGTAAGAAAACAGAAAGATTGCAGATTTTTATTGCAAAAACATGACTGTTGTTAGGCTACATGCAAAAGACTCCAGTGAACACATACAAAAGAGCAAGGAAGGAACCAAAAAAATAACCTAATAGCAGGAAATCAATCAGCCTGTTAGAAGACCTGACCCACAAACTTAAGGAGCACAAAGTCAAGGATATCAGCTGGGAAAACCTTAATAACAAACTGAGAGAAAGAGTCCCAGAACCTCACAAGGGCTGTCCTGTGGGAGAGACATCCACCTCATGGTCTAGATGTGAAGCTCCAAGAATTAATCTTCTGGAGAGGGTCTCCAAGAATAAATCTGCTGGAGAGGGTCTCCAATCAGCTACTAGACAAGACTGAAGAAGTTTCAGGACTGAAACTTTTGACATTTCTAAGAAAGTACCTTTCCAATTGGAAAGCACGTATTAGTTAAACTCTTTTGATGAAATTTCCACCGGGAAATAGTATCAGGTATGAGATAATTGGTGAAATGTGTCACCCTCACATCATTCGATCAATTTTTTGAGACATAAGACATAGATCTGTGTCCTTTTCTTCTTTCAGTTTAGGACCCTCACAGTTGCTTTCTAACTTCCACCTACCTGGTGGTGTTCTAGATTATTTCTTCATTTCATTATCCCAAAGTAAAGCAAGAAACAAATATGTATTAAATAAAAATAAAATTAAAAATAAAAAAAAAAAGAGCAGTCTTTCCAAATAATTTTAAACTCTCTGTATCATTTAGGGCCACCTACAGAATCTCTTCACTGGCCTATAAACATACACTACCATACTAAATCCTCACAGTCACAAATGTTGAATTCCATGTATTTTCCTTATGCAAAAATGGCAAAAAATTCTTAACTCCCATTTCAGAACATAAAAGAGGTCATCTGAGCTCATGTTTAGTGTTCAAGAAGTATTAGAATAATCTAAATGGTCATTAATAAGTCTAGGAGTGTGGAGTATATGTGACTCTGAATACATACTTTCCTTCTTACAGGCTGCTTAGAAATTACATTTTAATAAAAAGCTTTTATTAACATTTAAAGAATATTTAGATGTGACAGACAATGTTGTCAATTTATATTATAGATTTATTTTTCAATATTGTTATCAAGAAAAATGTGTCATTAATTAGAAAAAGCATTACATTCTCCGGTTTTACCTTATTGTAGAATCAAAGAATGTTTTAGGTTGGAAGGGACTTTTGAAGGTCATCTAGTCCAACCTTTCTACAGTGAGCAGGGATCTGCAACTGCAGCAGGTTGCTCAGAGCCCATCCAATCTGATCATGGTAGGTCCTTTCATAGATGGGGCTTCTACCACCTCCCTGGGCAACCTGGGCTGGTGTTTCACCACCCTCAACGTAAAAGGTTTCTTCCTTTTATCTGGTGCAAATCTCCACTCTTTTAGTTTAAAACTATTACCATGTATCCTGTCACAACAGGCCCTGCTAAAATCCTTGTGCGGAATTGATTTCTTGTGCTGCTGGAGATCTGAGCTCAGTAACTCTGCAGCCTGCATCCTACCTAAAGCAGAAAGTCAAAGTCACACTCATCCCAGTGTCCACTTTACACAGGCTGTAACATTTGAATTTCATATTTTTCAGAGTTGTTACATACTGTTGCACAGATGCCTTTCCAGAATTCACACTTCTTTGTCACTGGAGCCGTTCCTTTAGTAAAATTAAAAATACTTGAGTACACTGAATAGGTGACAGGGGATATGGAAATAGGCAGCTAAGCTCCTTTATAACTTCCCTATTATCAGGAAACAATGAAAAGAAAATAAGAAAGTAAGAATATGAAGACTAAATTATATCTTAATTTTGTCAGCCCCTTCCTCTCTTCACTTAATAGTTTGAAAAATCAAGTATAACCTTTGTCATTTGCAAAGGTAAATTAAACAGTACTGAAATACTGATATACTGAAAAATCTGTATTAAAAGATAATTATATAAGTTCAGCATCTAGAAGTGATGAACTACCCAACTATGCCTTGCCTTTGCATTTGATATACCACTATATTTCACAATATGAAGATAAGGAATAACCAATAATCAGCTCATGAGATCTTCATTAACATAACAGCCATTGATAAAAGGCACACAGCAGGGAAACAAGGCTAAACTAAAAAACAGAACAAACATAAAAGGGTGACATAACTATGTAGGGACAAAAATCAGAAAAGCTAAGGCACAAAAGGAAATGCTACAACAAATTGACATAACACACAATAAGCCATGAGCTGGGCCAGTATGTCCAGCCAGGTCACCAAATTTCAAAAAAGCAATTGACTTTCTCCAGCTTATCCACAGGAAAGTGAGGAGAGTGTTGAAAAGCCAAGAAAACATGAAAGTTTTCTATGAGGAAAGAGTTAAGGAATTAAGGTCGATTTTATCTTAAGAAGTCTGAAGGGAAAACATGATAGGAGTCTTCAAACACATGAAAGTTACTTTTAAAGAGGATGGGAATACTTTTAAAGAGGATGGGGATAGCATAAGATGTAACAGATTTAAACTTTACCGAGGAGATTTGGGTCAGAAATAATGAAAAAAAGCTTCTAATAGTGCAGACAGTTAAACTTGGAAACAAATTGCCTCCAGAAACTCCAGTCCTACAAGTTTTAGAAAAAGGCTGTACAGACAACTGCAAAAATGATGTCAATATAGTCAACACTGGTCATGGCAGGGGAATGGACTTACTTATCTCTTGCAAAAATACCTTTGCTGTCACTAAAGGCAATTAAAATATGTATCATTATTCATATACACAGGAGATAGACTAAAAGGGATTTTTTTCCTCCCTTTCTATCCAAAAGAGATGAACAATATCATTACTTTCCTTATATGGTACAGGAAGAGATTTACTTATAGACCATGTGTTGTAAGAGTCTCTTTTCATTTTTTTAAAGTCATTGAAAAAGCCAAAAGGAAATAACATTCTCAAATGGGATGTTAATAGGCCTAAATATTGCTAATAAATTCTTTAATGTATCACACAAAGGAAGGAAAGCCACCGAGAATCTCAGCACTCTGAGCTAGAATATACTGAATAACAGGAGCAGATTACCTACCTTTTAGAAAACTATAGTTACAACTGAAGTCCTGTAGAAAAGTACATAATAAAGATGTAATAGGCGTTCCCTTACTTTACATTTTTGTTAATATTTAATAAGAGGATGAAAAGTGAGGGGGAAACAAAAGTTAAACTTGACTGTTTTTGACTAGTTAAATATATTTTCAGTGATATTTTCACTCTTGTCGAGTGCCATAACTGTTGACATCCACAACTGTGAAAAAGTAATTTTTCAAAGTTTTCACAATCTTCAGCAAGCATTTGCTCTTTCTCTGTAGTCACAACACCTGTGTGTCCCACATTTTATATTGCCCAGTAATTTTCTTTTAAGTCTTCTCTCAAAAAAAACCCCACTGTTCAAGTTAACAGAAATTAGGGAATAGGAATGGCTCTTTCCGTATTCTCATTCCCAAAGGACTTCCTTAATTCATTAAGATCATTGAGTGTCCACTCTTTCATTTATTTTCATGTTGTAAGATTATTTACACTTTTTGATGATAGGATTTTATATTTGACTTGTGCTATCAAGCCTGACTATGTACAGATGTTAACTATGTCCCTTGGTAAAAGTGCTCTCCTGTTATGAAGGTCCATTTATCTGTGCAAGCTGACACTTTGTGGTGTCAAACCCTCATCTCCACACCAATCAGTATTCTCATTTGCAAAACTTGCCCCACAGGATTTCATCATTTGCTATTGATTTTACAGTTACTCAGTTGTCAGTGTACATTGTTGATCACAGCACTGCCAAGAGGGAGGGCTATTGGCTGAAGGAAGGAGAAAGGATGGCAGTTTTATTCATGCAAAGTTAGATTTATGTAGTGAGGAGGTTATTTTCCTCTCTCAGGCACTTGAAAGAAGATGCACTGCAGTTTGCATAGGCCTCTTGTTCTCTGTGTTTTACAGCTACCCAGATGAATATGAGTATGAGGCATTGGGGGAAAGTTTCTTGTGAGACTTGGATGGTATTTTTTCACAATACATAAAAAAAAAGTTCTCTAGTTTTCATTTTGAATAAAATGTATTACTTTTGCTCAGTGTAGCAAGCAGAAAGTTTCAAAGAAAACATGCACTTCCCGACAAGCACAAACTGTGAAATGTATTAGAAAATAAAGGTTTTAATGTCAATTATCATTAAAAACCTTATTTTCAAAAGCACTTCACAGTTTATTCATGCTGAGAAGTGCTTCTTATCTTTGAAATTTTCAGCCTGCTACACTGAGCAAAATGGGTGCAATTTTCTTTTAATTGTTTGAACACCATGTGTGAAAGAACATGACAGAATGCAAATTGCTTCTACAAGATGTAAGAGGCAGAGAAAGTTGTTGAATTTTGTGGCATCTCTCTGTGAGCTGAAAGCATGAGACATGCTACTTTTTCAACAATAGGTCAGGAAGGACTGTCTGTCTCCCTTGTTTTCAAAGCAATGCTTGCTTCTTCTCTGTTTTTAGTTTGCAGTGCAAGACAAGAAACCAAAGGATTCATGGCCATAGTGCACTAACAGTTCTGTCCTCATTAGCAGTAGTTCAGATCCTGAGTCAGAACTAAACCAGACTCAGAGCACATGGAAACTCTTCAAGCAACAAGCAACCTGTCTGCCTCCCAGCTGTGTATATGGGAAGTATGGACTGCAAAGAAATATGTTTTCTTTTGTCTTTCTAACTGGTCAGGCAAGAAATAATCCTAGATTAAGTTGCAAAAAAGTAGTAGGCATAATGTGATGCCATAGCATTTTACACAACAGGCCAACATCTCACGTCAAAGTGATCCTTCTCCTGTGAACATCAGACACCAAGAACTGAAAAATAATAATGAAATGCACTGACTGTCCATTTTTATTCCCAGAATCCCTGCAGAGCTCAACATTTCTATTTTACACAGCTGTTAGGAACCTCCCCATACACACACACTACAGCAAAATCAAAATAGAAAGGGGACAAAATTCAGAATGTCTATGAAATGAGGCAATTTACAACAATGAAACAAACACTTTGATGATCTCTCCTATGACCAATTAGGCACTGTTGATGAGGCTACCAGAAGATGTTTCCCTCTGCAGTACTTCTCTGGCTTTGCCTAGCTAGTTTGCTTTCTGTAGCACTGTGTTATAAGTCACAGAGGTCAGATTTCTCTTTGAAAGCCTCTAATGATCTGACAAAAGTTTTCAGTGGAGTTGGAATAGAAATTCCCCCAGGATAATTTGACATTGCGTTATTGTTGGAACAGTTTCTACAGATAATCCAAAGTCAAATTAATGTATGTTTTTTTTAGGATTAGACACCTTCTTCTGTGGTATCTTTGTGTGACATGACAGAACTGTCACACACACAAAATTATAATAAAAATAAAATAACAATATAGAAAACACATACATTCATGGACACTTTGTTTTCTGAGCAACATAAATGGGAAAGACACATCTTTGTATACCTTGTTTTTTTCCTACTTTTCATCTCAATATTTCTTGAAATTCTGATTTTTCACCATGTCAAACACTACTTCAAAAGAATTTTCAAAGTTTTGCAATACAGTTTAATTTTACTTTTTGAAATTATATTAAAGCTGTTTATGGGTGCAAACCACACAGCTTTCCTTTCTTCCTTCAATCTCAAAGATTTTAATTACAGACCAAATGGACATTTCTGTCTGTGTTCTGTCTTTTAAGTCTTCTAATGGGGAGATGGGGAACATTTCATCTAAATAAAGTATTTTGTTCAAGCTAATCAGAAGGGGAGACATGTCCTGGAGGCAGATCAAGACAAACAATACAGGGAAGTGTATCTCACAGGGTGAGAGTACGGCTGAGAAAAAAAGAATAACAGAAATTTTTGAGCCTCTGTATAACCTTATGTACAAGAGCTGTTATGTGCCTTTAAATGTTCTTGACATGGCCTTTGTATTGCCCTTCAAGTCTGTACCCCTGTTGACCAAAAGTACAGAAAGAAAAAAGTAAGTTTAGGTTTTCTCTGTATTTTATACCTGACCATTTTGGCATCTGAAGCTGTATTGAGATTGTTGTTTATTATAAGGAAGGTGTAAAGATGGTGCCGCAAAGAGGTAAGCACAATTTATTCCAAATCAAGTAATCTGATCTGATACCGATGTATTACTAGAGGTAACTATTTACTTTGTCATAAAAGTATCAGGAGCTGATAAATAATAATTCATATAAGCATCAGTAATATATATAGAGAAAAAGTAACTATGATTTTGACCCATCCTGGTACACAAATATGACAAAAGGCTGACAGAACACTGTATAGCTATGAATAATCGGTCTGAATACATAGCAAATACATGCACTATGTGTTCTAGAAGTGGGGACTAAATATGAAATTTGGGATTACCAAACACTGAGAAGACCTGCTACAAGATATGTACAAAGCCTAAGGTAGAACTAAAACCAAGATGAATATCTCCTATGGTGCAAGCCTACCCTCTGTGACAGTAGCTTGAATGTATGTCATATTCCTCAAAAGCACCATTCTCACCATTTAACACCACATATGTGGATAAGAAGCTTTACATGTGGCCCACATGCCTTTTACCCACTGAACAAACCATGACTGTCCTGGCTTTCATGAAGTATGTGTGTATATGGAAATTGTACTCACAGTTCCACTAAAGCATATTTGAGAATGTGTGCTTTAAGAAGAGTGATGAGTCAGTGAAATTTGCAACATAAAAAAATGCCCTTGGTGGTAAGGAGCTGAGCAGTGTTCCATGTTTCAAGTGCTTTGCACATCTTACAGTGTCCTTCAAGTTCAAATTCTTTCTCAGATCAGCAAAGGTCTATGTTTTAAGTGACAGCACTGAGCTTCCTATACATGCATGAATTATTCATTTCCTAAATAGATACATTAAAAGAGAGCTATTTAGAATTTAATGAATATTAATAAGACCATTCACCAACATACCACATATATCTATGCTAAAAAAATCAATATGGAGGCATAGTTTATTACCAGCATGCCTGGAAACATACAACACAGTTCCACTAATATCAGAAAAAAACTCACTTGCAAGACTAGTTACTTCATCTTCAGCCTTCTGAAGGCACATGGGATTTTAGTGAACTGAAAACAGAACACTACAGAGAGAAGCAAAGATTAAGGCAAGCCCTATTTGCTTAAGCCTTGTGCAAAAATTGCTCTCTAAAGGAAAAGTTAATTTCCAAGTAAAGTCACATTCATCAAAAGATAAACATCCTAAACTAGAGACTATGGATACAAATATCCAGACCACAGATAGTCACATCTAGAGTTTTAGTTTATTTCACCTGCATCCCTTGCTCTAAAATAGTCTGTCAGAGAGACCATAAAATTAACAAATTATTTAGCAGCATTTCAGTATGGTAAAATCCACAGTGAATTAATTTTAATATCAATCCCAAACAAAACCTTTAAATTCCTGGTCTAGTCCTTTTAAAAACTTAGTTGGAGTTGAAATTGGCTTTTTGAATTTGTACAAGTATTTGTGACAATATTTCTTCCATTAGTCATTCAGCACTTTGCATTCTTAAAAAAAGTAAGGTACAGAAATCCAGTGTCTCATTTATTTTATTCCTGAGTCACACACAGTATTTCGTAACACTTCTGCATCCAAGAAAAATAGATACACTAATTAACACTGACACAGCTTCCCACAAGCACTATACTGGTTTTTGGCCGTAAGATAGTATCAGTGCAGTTACACAAACTAGATGGAAGTTCTATAACTACTCTATTGCAGGTGGTCGATTTGCCCACCAAGAAAGTTTTCTGATTTGCTCCCTCCCTCTTTCCATGCTACCCATATTTTCTTCTTCCCTGCTCCACTTTTAAGGCCAGTGACAATATTTTGTCTTTGGGATGGATGTCCTCTAGACTTCCACATCAGATTAACCTTTGTGTCTTCAGGTGTTATAATAGCTCTCTGGCTCAATGTCAAGATGCTAAGAGATCCTTCAGGTTGCCTGGATTTCTTTAGTACTGTCAGCATGGGTTGCAACAACCCTTTTTCTTGCTAGTGACCACTAGACAAGCCAAAATTAGTTATGTAACAGGTTGGCTAAGATATAAGGTGTTAAACAGAGAAATTTAATTGATACACATGCATCAAGAAATCAATTTTGTTGTGATCTTAACTGGATGAATGAAGCTGATTCATCTAGTGCAGAGCAGAAATAGATGACTGCAATAAAAGTAACTAGGATTCATATAAGTGGTGCTGTGGTTTACGTAAAGTGACTCACTCACCTGTCAAAAAAAGGTTGAGATCTCAGCAAGAAAAGATCACCAAATTCATCAGAAACTTTTACCCCATGCTTTCAAAAGCTGTCACAAAGAGAAGAAAAATGACCAAATAGAAAGGCTAGCACTGCGTCAAGGTCACAGGTATAAGTCTTTCTCGCCAAAAGATTCTGTCCAAGACCCTGCTGACATTACACGTGATAAATGTAAGAAGAATTCTGACAAGACCAAGAGCATTCCAGATGTCATCTAGAAGGTTGTATTTATGTCCTTTTTAAAGGATATCTGAGCCTTAAAAAAAAAAAAAAAAAAGCCAACAAATGCAAGTTCTCAGCTTTAGTAATGACAGGAATAAAGGCAGAGCAGGTCTCCTGCAATTTGAACTCAATTGTTTCCTAAATCTGCCCACTTATTGCCCTTTTTGTCTTTGAGTAAATCACTTTACAGTACCTTATAATCCTCCAATTGGTCCCTTGTCAAAAAACTGCTGCTTAAGCATCCATGGTTTAAAATCCCTCTCCCCTTTGCCTCATTTCAGATAAAGAAGAAAAAAACTTCTCAACTTGCTCTTTTAGGAGTTTTTATTTTCTTGATCTACTAGCTCAGCTTCAGCAAGGACAGGTATGGTTAGAACGTGTTCAGCTATACTTAGATCTGTCAAGGGCAACGACCAACCTTCCTTCCAATGCACACAGGTTTGGCAGTGTCAGCTAAAGGGGACTCTCCCTTGGACATGTGGCCAGTTATGTCAGTCTTTGGTTCCTCCAGGTCTAGTATGAGCTGTGTGGAGAAGAGGTGTAGCAACTCAATTTTGGCCAATTAATGCCCTCAATGTGCTGTAAGATTATAAATGTAAAGTGTTAATTGCGCTTATTTTATAATAATAAACCACTCGAGTTTGGATTTAAAAAATCCTCCATGGGAAACATTGCTCTTTCATTTAATCTATTGTGCCTAGAGGAGATTCCATCTTGCTGCTCTCAGTTACATTAAGTACTTGTTGTAGAAATCCACAGGGAATTTCTGTTACATGGGATGTTGAAGTATGCAGTGTTTTACTAAGTATATTGGATTAAATGAAACATGAATATACATGAATTATTTATATTAATATATATATAGGGTCTGTTCATTTAATAGGAAGTTATGTTTTTCTGTCATTAAAAGATTTCAAGGCTCTCAGCTGAAGTTGATCACATCTAATAGAAAGCTGAAAAAAAATGTTTATTAAAGCTACTGTCTTTTCTTTGACAGCAGATCAATTTTTCCTGACTGAAGTAATATGAATTGTATTGCAGTGTCCACTTTAAATAAACATACCATGTCACTTTTATATGGGAATCATTAACCAGTTAATTTTATTTGGCCTAAGACACTTCCATCATTTTCTTCCATTCAAAAATGGATTCCATATGGTTCCTTTTTAGCATATTCCTGTCAAACACTGCTTTTCATCTTAACAGAATCATGAGTTACTCTGAGACTCCAGTTGGATTCTGGTAAGATGGCCTTTTGGAAACATAGATAACTCATACTCTCTGCTTATAAAATTCATTATTTTTTGCATCTTACTTTCAAGATG